>CM042870.1:10528008-10640508 GCA_023658055.1 Thaleichthys pacificus | reverse complement strand
GACATTGATAACGACGTCTCTTTTATCTCCTCAGTATTGGATAGCTCCCTCACATTTGGGGTAGGCTAAATCAAGTCAATCCTTGGGGACGAGGACCACTACTGCATGGGCATAGCTTCACGGTCGTGTAATTGAACCCATATTCACGCATGGGTTCATTCAACCCGCTGTGCAGCCCTGCACAGCGCGTTGCGACCGTGCAGGGCAGGATGGGATGTTAGCGACCGTGCAGGGCATGATGGGATGCGATGCACTTGCCGTAATGAGCGGAGGGTATGGTGATGAGATGAAAGAGGTATTTCAGTCTCTCCGACAGATGTTGGTGCCTGTGTCGGAAGTGTCTGGCTGTGCTCACGGCTGCTCTGGTTAACACCTCACCAGACAGCTGCCGTCAGCACCGGCAGTCTCACATGGATTCTCCCGGATGCGAGCTGCAACACAGCCTTGCTGCTCTCCTCTGCACAGCCCGGATCTCTGATCAAGCCAAACTGCAAGTGGAAACTTCACAATGATGCCCTGTGTACCGTACCGTTCCCTGTTCCTGTAATATGTCTTGTTAACCAAGGGATTTCTGGTCTCTTTTTGGAGGGATTTGGTTTGAATGATTGTACCTGCTGCTGATGGTGGTGGCCATGCCTGTGTCAGGATTCTTCTCTTTACGTAAGCCCCCATATCCGAGATGACATGCCATTTGTCCACTCAGCAGAGCACCAGCCCACTCTCTTATGGGGCATGGTTTAAATAGACGTCATCAGATGTGATTGGCCCTGTGTGTGTGTGTGTGTGTGTGCTTGTGTGTGTGTGTGTGTGAGTGATGTGAAAGAGATGGGCTGAGTGTGTATCAGTCGGTTTACTGGTCCCGTTGGAGGGCTTTGGCCTTTGAGAAAGGCCATGTGAAACAGCCAAGATCTTCCCTGGGGGCCCTGGGCTATAAATCTCTCTCTCTCTCTCTCTCTCTCTCTCTCTCTCTCTCTCTCTCTCTTGCTCTCTCTCTTCTCTCTCTCTCTCTCTCTCTCTCTTTCTCTCTCTCTACTCTCTGTCTCTCTACTCTCTCTCTCTCTCTCTCTCTCTCTTTCCTTGTCTCTCCCTTTTCCTCTTTTCTCTTCATGTTTCTCTCCCTCTTTTTGCCTATTCTCTTATCTCACACAATTAATCTAAACAAAAGAAACACATTTTACACATTACACAAGCGTGGAAACTGACGGCAAGATTTGGACTCAAACTGTTATCTTAGCCATCGGTAGACAGCTTTCATATTGTACTGAGCATTGTTGCACTGGCTGTCGCTAAGGTTACAGCAGGTCACTGCATACTTTGCTGCCTGGAATGTCTCTCTTTCTTTGTCATACCTCCAACCGAGAGAGACGCGGCTGGACACATTCTTTCATCTTTACCTGTCCTAATCTTCCCTATATTTCCTCACAGTAGCAGAACTGAAATCCCTTTCCTGTCGGTCTTCTCCTCCTGTCTGAATGTGTTCATCCCTTCCTCATTCTAATGAGGAGTGTAAACACCGCTTTCAATTGTCTCATCACTCTGAGTGGGTGTGTTGCTCTCCCGCTGCACACTCTTGTCTTTTGGATTCCATCTGTTTCTTATCCGTTCTTCGCTTTTCTCTCTCTCTCTCTCTCTCTCTCTCTCTCTCTCTCTCTCTCTCTCTACTCTCTCTCTCTCTCTCATCTCTCTCTCTCTCTCTCTCTGTCTCTCTCTCTCTCTTTCTCTCCGTCCTTCCCACTGCTGGCTCTCATCACCCCATGCCTGTTCACCAATCCCGAGCTGTCCTCTGGTGGCTATGCTAATGTGATGGACTATTGACCGTGTCCGCCGAGCGGCAGCGGGGCGAGGGAGCCAGGAGACGGGCGTGGCCATGCTCCCGGAGGCGGTCACTACCTCGGCGTCGAGCGCTCTCTGTTGTCCCCGCCCGCTCAGACGGCAACGCTCCGAGCGGACGTCGGACATCCGACCTTGAGACGCACGCGTGCTCCCACCGCGTCGATGGCTGTCCTCCTCCAGAGAAGGAGAAGCCCTCCAGGCTTTAGCGGAGCCTGTGTCTGTTGTCTTGGTCTGTCTACTGGGCGGGTGTTATGTGAGCCTTGCTCCGTATCTCTCTGTAGTGTGCACCTGCGGAACGATGTCTAAGAGCAGAGGGCCGGCGATGTGCCCCCTGGGGGGGCAGGACGGCAGGGAGGGCAGCAGTCCAGACTGTTATCGGAGGATACCGTCCAGCACACAGCTCCGAGATAATGACCTTGTGTGTCATTTTTGATTGGGAGAGCCAGTGTGGGCAGTGGATGTGTACCTTCAGTGGGCTCGTCGTTCGAGGCGCGCACGCGCGCGCGAGACTGTGACCTGTGGTTCCGGTGGAGATGATGCCTCCCCCTCCCCCCCCCTCCCCCTCCCCATGCACACACCCCACGAGCCCACCCCCTGCCCCCTCCCTCCCACAGATGACACCGAGTGTCTTCCCTTAACTCCCCCTCCTCCTCGCCCCTTTTCCCCTCTGTGCCCTCATCGCTCCCCCGTTCTCCCATTAGTTGGGATGGGGAAGCGGTGATTCCCGGTAGATCCATAGCAGTCAGCCAGTGACAGAGCAGTCTCATTATGAGCTTGCCTCTACACGGGGGAGGAGGGGCGCGCGGGGGGGGGGGGGGGGGGGGGGGATGGGGTTGGTGGGGGTCGGGCGCTGTGAGCAAGGCTAAGGAGTGGTTAGCCCAGGCATGCCACACTAGTATCTCATGAAGGGAACTCGCTGAGCACGTATCTCCCAGCCTTTTACCGTTTATGAACTGGACATGCTTTCTACAGGCAGATCTGGAGGGTGCTTCTGTGGTGGAGACACTCGGTGGAACGTTTTCCGGAGCTAGCACGTAGCGGTTAGCTGTCACTCTGGGTGCTCGGCTAAATCTAATCACAGCTGGGTGGCGAGGAACGTGTTTAATCTGCATGCAATTTCCCTTTCACCGCAGCCCCATAACCCTGAAGACCCGTTTCTGTGTTTGTGAGCGAGTGAGAGGTAGAGAGAGTAAGGTAGGGAGTGAGGTGGAGAAAGAGAGGTGTAATTAGATATCCCTTCTTCACCCCTCTCCCCAAACTCCTCCAGGCGAGAGAGCCTCGCCGGAACCCGCCATGAATTTTTAACGCCACTGTCGGTCTGCTCTCTTAACGCTGGGTGTGTGTGTGTGTGTGTGTGTGTGTGTGTGTGTGTGTGTGTGTGTAAAAATGGCAGGTCCACAAGCGCTGACCCATTACTATATGAGATTTCAAAATATGAATTATTGTTAGCATAATTGTCCAACTCGCAGGGAGACTAATGCACACTACCTAATGACTCCGAATCGCAACGGAAGCTCGCTGCGTCTTTCAACGGACAACAGCTTTTTTCAGGCGTCGCTAAACACTGTTCATGAAGAAATCCATGTCAAACAGAAGTGGTCTCATCAGACAGGCCCAAACTGGTTTCACTAGGCTGTGGCAAGGCTAGCTCGGACAGATGTGTTGCCTGTGCTTGCGGTGCTTAGCAGCTGGCTGTGTCGCGTGTGAAACAATGTGACGCCCTGTAGACACAGGAAAGTGCTCCGACGCTCGCAATCCTGAGGAGGTAAGTGATAGATGCAGCCACGTGGGACTGTGTGTGTGTGCAGGACCTCTCAGATGTTAACATCTCGATACGTGACATGTTTCCAGAACAATGCCATTATGTCCCTTTCCCCTTCCCCTTATGTGTTTTAGTCTTTAAACTTACAGGGAGGGGGGGGGGGGGGGAGGTTAGGTTCTAAGCTACTATCTGATACAGTAGCTCTATGTGAAGGAAGATGATTGGCATGTGGAATGATTGTATCTATTTTTTTGTGCTTGGTAATTGGTTGATTCTCTGCGATGCGTGTGCGTGTTTGTGTGTGTATGTGCTGTCTGGAGTTTGGGGTATTTTTAGCTCCTGACAGCCAGTCCAGGAGGTAGGGAAAGATCTGGAACATAGCCCAGTCTTGAGCAGGCAGGCCGGCGGGCCAGGCTAGGAAGAATTGTCGCTGAAGTAAGGCGAGGCTGAACATGCACGTGCGTACCCACACAAACGTACGCCCTCACACACACACACACCCCCAAACAAACACAAGCCCAATCACACACGTACACGACATAAACGCCCACGCCAGAAAAGGAGAAGCACAGACACGCGTTGCACACACACCTGACACACACCTGACCTGCTCTTACATATCTAATACCGCGGGACTCGCATCTAGCCTTCGCAGCTTCCTCCAGCAGGCATATCACACCTCCTCCGTGACAGTTGATGAACTGGAGGGGCCTGTAAGCCTTGGCTCTGATAGAGCAGAGCCTGACAGCATAGCCTGCGTCCGTCAGGTGTGTGCGTGTGTGTACGTGTGTGTGTGTGTGAATGTGTGTGTGTGTGTGTTTAAGGCTGCCCAGAGCAGAGCTGTCTCGGCACAGATCACTTTACCGTGTCTCAGCCTTGCCTGCTCTTATCTGGAAAGAGACAAGTCACACATGTATCTGCAGAATCTCTCTCTCTCTCTCTCTCCCTCTCTCTCTCTCTCTCTCTCTCTCTCTCTCTCTCTCTCTCTCTCTCTCTCTCTCTCTCTCTCTCGCTCTCTCTCGCTCTCTCGCTCTCTCTCTCTCTCTCTCTCTCTCTCTCGCTCTTGTGTTTCTCTCACTCTCTTGACCTCTCTATCCCTGTTTACCTCTCGCTCTATTTATTTCTCTGATTAAAACGATGAGAAATATGGGTATTCTCTTTTTTCAGAGTGGGCAATACTCATGCCGACCTTAGTCTCGACGGTCTTCACACCATGCATGTGCGTGTGTGTGCGTGTGTGTCAGAGACGTGCTCCTGAAAGGGTCATACATCCTCCATGCCATTCAAGTGTGATGGACAGGTCTCGAGATAATAATCCCTTCCTCTTGACTTTCTACTGTGAGCTGCGGCTCGCTCCTGCCTTGTGCCTCTGTCTCTCCTCACCACAACACACACGCACACACACACACACACTCGAGTACGGTTTGACCTTTTCCTGAGGATCCCTCCTCTCGAAACATACGACGCAGCAGTAGCGTCACATTGCTGCTTACCGAATGACATCTCTGTTCTGTGGTTCGGCCTGTGTTCTGTCTAATGGAACCTCTGGTGTGTTCTGGGAGAACATGGCCTGCCATGCTGCTGCAGATGGCAGGCTGGTGGAACGCTAATGGCCTGTGCTGTCCTGTGTCCCCTCTCCTCTCTCCTCACAGACTCTGGCCACAGCAGCTGAGAACTTTCAGATGGAGCACCAGTGGAAGGACGAGTATGCGGTAAAATAACACACACACACACACACACACACACATGCACCCACGCCCTGGTGCACCAACATACACACGCACTTCCTTTGGTGATCATGAGTTGTCTATGTTGATTAGGCATGTTGCGTAACGCACTCACACACCCACACACATGTTGTTGAGCATCCCTTTTCGTTATTGCTTACTAGGGTTGTCTGCTCTCTCGTTCCAGGATGGAGACATTGTGTACTTCAATGCGAAAGACAATGTGAGTCTGCTGATATCTACTGGTTTTCTTCATTTCTATCTGTTTGAATGACACTGGTACAGAGGGCTCTCCAACACATACTTTTTCTGGCACTATGTGTGCCATCCCCCACATTTTCTTTGCAAGGTCTTCCCATCTCACACTACCTCTCACACCTCCCCTGTATCCATTCTCTGATTCTCTCTCCATTTCTTGTGCTATCCATTTCTCCATGTCTTCCTTTCACTGTCTACATCTAGCCCCTCCCCCTCTCTCTACCTCTCTCTCTCTCTCTGACTCTGTTTCCCTCTCCCTCCCACTCTCTCCCTCCCTCTCCCTCTCGCTCCCACTCTCTTCTCCCTCTCTCATCCTCTCTCTCTCTCTCTCTCTCCTCTCTCTCTCTCTCGCTCTCTCTCTCTCTCTCTCTCTCACCCTCTGGCTCCCTCTCTCCCTCCCTCTCCCTCTGTCTCTCTCCCTTCCTCTCTCCCTCTCTCCCTTCCTCTCTCCCTCTCTTTTCCTCTCTCTCTCTCTCTCTCTCTCTCTCTCTCTCTCTCTCTCTCTCTCTCTCTCTCTCTCTCTCTCTCTCCGTCAGGTGAAGAGGTTCCTCCTGTGTTCTCTCTCTAATTGACAGATGAGATGTATGAGCTGGCTACACTCCTGCTTTATTAGAGAACCTCTGTCTCAGCTCTCTCTCTCTCTCTCTCCCCCTCCCCTACCACTTCATCCAGCCCTCTCCCTCCCTCACTCCTCCTCTCTCCCTCTTTTTCCCTCTCTCCATTCTATCTCCATCCCATCCCCCCACTCTTCCTTCCGTTTCCCTTCCCCTCTCTCTCTCCCCCGCCATGTCACCCCCCTCTCTCCATATGTTTCCCTATCATCGATGCTGAATTCCCAGGTGCAGTTGTAAGGATTAACAATCAGTGTGTATCTTCCTGTTTCTCTAGCCTTGTGTGAACAATCCATTAGGGTGACCAGGACCCACAGAGAGAGAGAGAGAGAGAGAGAGAGAGAGAGAGAGAGAGAGAGAGAGAGAGAGAGAGAGAGAGAGAGAGGAGAGAGAGAGAGAGAGACAGAGCAGGGTTAATGTGAGGGAGGGAATGTGCTAGATCTTTAGTAAGAGCATGAGCTCCACTAGGATGGAGGCACAGTCTGAGCGTGGTTTCATACACTGACCTGTGATGAATAGGGGACGTGGGGGGTCTTCATTACCCTGCACGGCACTGCTGTCTTCCCCACCCTCATCCCTCCCCACCCTTTCCTCATCCCCTTTCCCAGCTGGATGCCAACGACACGGAGGGCAGGAAGAACCGGATCCGACCGGACTTTACGGAGGACCCGGCCTTTAAACGGCTGACCTCACACAACCACACGGCCGTCCACATCCCCACCGACATCTACGACGGCTGTGAGCACCCTCACACTCACACACACACACACACACCGTTACTATGGAAACAACCCTGACACATACACAGAAAAAGCGAGAATAAAGTGCATTTCCATGATTAGGTTGGTGGTTCGTCCTTGTCGGAGAGGTTCTCTCTCTCGCACTGACGCCGAGGCGCACAATTCATCTCCCTGCAACGACATCATCCACTCACGCAAATGAAAAAAAACAACAGTGGTCAATAAGTCAATTGATCAAGGACACTTTGACATAATGGCATATGCCATATGCATGCATTAGTTAAAGAGATTCATTCGGCTCAGTGGTAGAGCATTTGCTCACAAATCAAGACATCCCAGGTTGAAATCTCCCTTGTACAGCTGCTGTGGCTAAAAAAAACATCTGCCAACTGAATACATGTATAGGGGATGGTGAATTTGGTTTAAAGCGCTGGCTCTGTAAAGTGAAAGTCCCCCTGAGTCCAGCTGACATTAGACCAGACTGCTTGGTCTAATATTGACTATTGAAGGCACAGTTTGCTGAATAAATATGTGTGCTATGCTCTTGGGTGCGAGTGTGTGTGTGCGTGCGTGTGTGTGGACGGGAGGATGACAGCAGGGTTTTGGTGCGTCACTGCTCCCGCCGAGGCGGGGCGGGACGGAGTCATTCCTCCAGCGTGCCCCTCGGCCTGCTGGGACGCCGTCTGGCCTGAAGGTTAGCGGGCTCACCTCTCCACTGACCCCGGAGAGGCGCGGGGAGGGAGGGAGGGAGAGAGGAGGGAGGGACAGACACATAGCAAGTAGTTGGTGAAATCCGAGCCATCGATTGCAAGTTAGCCTTTGAGATTGTGTGTGTGTGTGTGTGTGTGTGGAGGGATACCTCAAGTCATTGTCTATTTTCAGTCGTCTCTTTGGTCAACAGCTTGGACTGGGTTTATTCTGCTCTCCAATGTACTTGATTGGTTGCCCACAAAAAGTATGCTGGCCCCAGTGGCTTGCTGGTTACAATATCAACCAGGACAGGAGTCTGCCTTCAGAGAAAATAGGTGTGTGTGTACAGTATGTGTGTGTGAGTTTATGTGTGTGTACAATGGTTTGTACAGTGTGTGTGTGCGTGTTTGTGTATGTCTATGTATAGCATGTGCATGTGTGTGTACGGTGTGTGTGTGTGTATTGATGAATAACGTGTTTTGTCCATCTCTTCATTAACGCAATCATTCATTGTATTTTCAATCTGCAGATTGGGAGAGAAAACCAGACCTCTGACAATAAATGACAACACAACACCAGGCTTAGGCTTGGGTCTCAATCATGTCTCCCCCAGCTCTGAAGGCCGGAGGACCATCTATTATTGGTCACAAGAAAGTAAACATAGATAGTGACAGTCAGTAATGTCTGACTGTCTTACAACAGTCACAGAGAAAGAGATTCCCAGCTCCCAGCCCATGACCACTCTCAGGGCAGAGAGAGATCAGAGGTGGAGCTCTTCCCATAGTCATCACAAGGGACGTTTACCCAGTACTTTCTCCTGACCCTGAACACCTATTCAACCTGACACATACACACAATCTACTCTTATCAATAGAAAACTCACACGAGAGCATACTAACTAGCATGCAATGACTAGTTCAATTGATTAGTGAGAGTTCTGTTGATTAGTGAATAACAAAAGTACACAGGAAATCCAATTTTCCTCCACAGTGTGTATGAGACAGGGTAACAGGAGATTCATGGTCTAGGTGAGTCAGGTCCCAGCCCTATAAAAGCTGGAGGAATGGCTATCTTTGCTCCGAAGGGAACATTGGATTTTTCCGGACGAGAGGGAGGCTGTTTATGCAATCAGCCTCCCTGGTAAATGTATAAATGTATCAAACTTGCTTGTATTTGTGTGTGTGTGTGTGTGTGTGCATCAGGATGACTGTGGAGACTAAATGCTTGAGACATTAGAACCAACATGTAACAGTGATACAATGGAAATATGAGCCTGAGCACGAGTGTTTGTGTGTGTGTGTGTGTGTATGAGTGTGTGTGTATGAGTGTGTGTGTATGAGTGTGTGTGCATGCATGAGTGTGCGGGAGGGGGGATGAATTAGCGTCAAAAACAATGTATGAAACTAAGTATCCGTGTCTCACTCTCTGATTAGGCAATACTAAAGCCTGGCCCCACATTGCTACACATACACATGTGTACACACACACACACACACACACACACACACAGGCATATTGCTCTGGCAGCTGAAGCTTCATTAACTCCAAGCTCCGGTCCATATGCAAATGAACACTGTTTGTTTTACACATCAATGAGCCACGTCACACCCAATACAGGATACCAATCTATCGCAGATACACACACACACACACACACACGCACACAATAACACAATGAGAGAGAGAGAGAGAGAGAGAGAGAGAGAGAGAGAGAGAGAGAGAGGTACTGGGAGAGACAGGGGATGGTGGCGAGTGTATGTCTTCATCCATCATAGTGAGTGTGATGTGACGACAGTCTGGTCTCTGGTCTCCGAGCTGTCTGGATGCTGTGTCATTACATTCATAATGCCTGCTCCCTCACTCAACGTGTAGCATCCATCACACACACACACACATACACACACACACACAGCTCATAGAGGTAGTTTTGGGATGCGTCGAGGGATAGAGAGGACAGAGGAGGGAAATGGTCTAATGTTTGTCGCTATCAGTCATCCCTCTACAGAATGGTATTGTTCAATATGTGGCCCTATCGCTCAGAGCTGGGGGAAGAGGGAGGGGCCCCTATCGTCCTGCCTTTGACTCCCCGCGGGTGAGGGACAGACAGGGGCGTGTGTCTGAATCTCAATGAAGGTGTAAATCGGAGGTCTTTGACACAGATCGGCGTGTCTTTGACATTGTTCTGGGCCCTGCTTAGTTCTTCGCCAGCGCCCAGCTCTCTGAGAGGGGGAGATACAGCACACACATGCGTGCACATGCACTCACACACACACACTCATGCACACACACACACACACACGCACACACGCACGCACACACAAGCACATATGTCAAAGCGCTGGCGTCATATTACTGTCAAAACATTTCAGCCAAGGGATGAAAATATATGTGATTTTTCACTCTTTTCTTTCTGTTTTTGTGTGTGCGTGTGCTTGCATGGGTATGTATGCTTGTGGTGTGTGTTTGTGTGTGTCTGTATGTTTGCGTGTGTGCGGGTGTGTGTGTCTGCATGCTTGCGTGTGTGTGTCTGAATGCTTGTGTGTATGTGTATGTCTGTAGCCACTATTGTGCTGAACGAGCTGAACTGGACTGAGGCTTTGGAGGATGTGTTCCGAAAGAACCGAGAAGACGACCCGACTCTGCTCTGGCAGGTGTTCGGCAGCGCTACAGGCCTCGCCCGCTACTACCCAGGTAACACGCACCCACACTCACACATATACACACACACACACACCTACACGCACGCACACCATTACGAGGTTTATAGATCAGTGCCTTGAAGCATGAGTTTGTCTCACACACACAAGCGAACGTTCACTCACACACGCACACTCACTCATACACTGCACGCACACCATTATTAGGCTTCAATTAGTGCCTTGAAGCATGAGTTTGTCTCTGTTTCCAACATAATCGGGTTTCAGCGAGGATAACTTCTGTATGTATTACATACCGAGTCTCGCCCTTTCTCAGTGTGGAGCTAGCCAGCTCTATGTATGCATAAGCTGCTTCTCTTTGCCGTCATTGGTTCTGTGTTGCTTCGTGTGGAACCTCGTTGTTTAGTATTCATGATAGGCACCAGTGTCCAGCCCCACCTGGTTTGCCTGAGATATTGTCTGTCTCCTTCCACATCTGTCCTTATCTGTATTCCCACGTTCTCGTGTTTTTCTGTCTAACTTTCTGAGGTGAAAAGTCCTGCTGGCTCAGTTGCTCTGCAGCTTGTGTGCTCACAATCGGTCTGTTATGACCAAATATAATGACCAAATATATTGTTGTATTGCTTCCAAAAAATAACTACATAATAATTAAAATAGCCACCCGTGGTGTATTATGTGGGGTTCTCCTTGAGAAAATGAAGCTCCAACAAAAATAAGATGATGGGGTGTATAGTTTGTGCTCTACCTGTGTCAGGCCAAACGCTTCCTTAACCAAACCATCCCTCTTTCTATCTCTCTACATCTATATATATATTCTGTCTAACTCTCACAAATCCTTTTCTTTTTCTCTCTCCACTCTCTCCTACCTCCCTCCACCCTCTCTCTCTTCTCCCTGCACCCTCTCTCTCCTCCTTCCACCCTCTCTCTCTCCTCCCTCCACCCTCTCCCCAGCCTCCCCCTGGATGGACGCTCGTAAGACGCCCAGTAAGATCGACCTGTATGACGTCCGCAGGCGGCCCTGGTGAGTCACCTGACCTTGGACTGGTAGAAGACTGGTAGTAGGCTAGTAGGAGTGTTTGGAAACTGGCAGAAGACTGGTAAAAGACTGATAGTCTAGTAGTAGACTGGTAGACTGGTAGGAAACCGGTAAGAGACTGGTAAGAGACTGGTAACCGGTAGACTGGTAAGAGACTGGTAACCGGTAGACTGGTAAGAGACTGGTAACCGGTAGACTGGGAATAGACTGGTAACCGGTAGACTGGGAATAGACTGGTAACCGGTAGACTGGGAATAGACTGGTAACCGGTAGACTGGAAATAGACTGGTAACCGGTAGACTGGGAATAGACTGGTAACCGGTAGACTGGGAATAGACTGGTAGACTGGTAGTTGACTGGCAGACTGGGGGTAGGTTAGTTTCCCCAGACTGGTTGAATGAGTGCTTCTCTGTTCTACTCTGATGTTCTACTTGTATACTATAGTATGCCCTGTGGTGTGTAGGTACATTCAGGGAGCTGCCTCACCCAAAGACATGCTGATCCTGGTGGACGCGTGAGTGATTCCATATTTACACAACGTTTTTTTTTCTCCCTTTTACTATTATTATCATGGGTTGGGCTTAGCGAGTGACTACATACATGTGTTAGGGTCGGTGACGGGCGAGTGTCTGGCCAATCAGAAGGCTGACAGGGCTGGTGTCTCTCCTTGTCTCTCCAGGAGCGGCAGTGTGTCCGGTCTCACCCTCAAGCTGATCCGGACCTCTGTGTGTGAGATGCTGGAGACCCTGTCTGACGATGACTACGTCAATGTGGTCTATGTGAGTCTCTTGTGGAGGAGCCTGATGGTTGGAGCAGTGTGTGGGGAGGGGGGGAGAGAGACACCGAAAGAAAGAGGAATACAAGAAGGAAGAGAGAGATCCAGGAAGAAGGAGGGAAACATACAGAGAGAAAGAGAGAGTTATGAGAGAGAGATATGGAGAGAGAGACATAGAGCGATCAAGAGACATACAAAGAGAGATAGACTGAGTAGGACAGAGATGGATGAAAGTAATGAAATATGGATTTCTTCTGGGCTGGTCACTCTGAAACAGGCCAGTAATGAAAGATCCACTGCTCTATTTGGTGAACAGGATTAAAACTTCACAGTACCCCTGTGTGTGTGTGTGTGTGTGTGTCCAGGACTCTGGAAGGAATTAAAACCCCAGTGCACCCTGGCCCGGTGTGGGAACACTCATCCATCATCTGTTCCATCCCTCCGTCTTCCGTGCTTTCTTCTTCATCACACACACACACACACACACAACACACAACACACAGACACACACACACACACACCCTGGGGTGGGCAGATTGGTCATAGTTGTGTTCATTCCCAGAGTTGAAAGCCAGCAGTTCTGATGCTTTATATCCTATACCCAGGGGCCCTTTGACCAGTAACTTGTCGTACTGTTTTTCACCCTAGTAGTCGTAAGCTGTTTGGTTGTTGTCCAATTATCGGCAGCTGGGGAACCATGGGTGTGTGTGCGTGTTGGTATATGTATGTGTGTGAGTGTATGAGAGAGAAAGTACTTTAATTAGATTGTTTGTGGTGTTTTATTTAGAAATGCACAAAATTCAACAAGTGGTCGTTCATTGAGATATCCAATGTGAGGCCCCGGTGACTAGACCAGAAGTATGACTGTTAGCATAAGGAGAGCTGAAAGCAAACCATGAAAGTAGCGATGGGGGGGAGCAGGTTTGATGGAAGCCTTTATCGGAGCTGTTAATTGGAGCGAGTGACCCCCCCCCCCCCCCTCCACCCTCCACCCACCCCACCCCCCCCACCCCTCCCAACATTCACTGCCCTGGATCAATCAGGAGACCCAACATCAACCGCAGTCAATCTTGGTATGGCTATCTATATACTACCCCCCCCCCCCCCCCCATCCTGTCCTGGGGGTGTTGTAACCGGACACTAGATCATTCACCTCTGATATTACCTATAGATCCTGACTCATTAACTGCTGCCCAGGGACCCAGCTGGCATTTGGACCCAGCAGACACAGGCTCTCCTTCAACAGCTCTGGGATGTCAAACGAATACTGATTCATGTGTGTTTGTGTGAGTGTGTGTGTGTTTGTGTGTGTGTGTGTGCGCGCAGCGTGTGGGTGGGTGGTCGACTAGAAGCCCCGGCAGACATGTAGCCGGGACTGCACTGGGATAAGAGATGAGATTAGCCTTCACTTCAGTGTCATCTATAATCCAATCCCAACTCTTAGTCATCACACAGAAAGCCTCAGTGAAACCAAACGACACACAGGAAACAGGATAGGGCACTGTACACACACACACACACACACACACACACCCATATGGTGCATCCCACCCCACCTGGACCATGAACAGGTGTGTTACTGAGGCATATTATATGTGACGTTATTGAACATATTATGTCCTGGATGTTAACCAGTCCTCAAGCAAGTGTGGGTTTGACACACCCTGACAGCCTCAAATAGTCTCAAAGCACTCGGCCGTTTCATTTCACCCTCCCTCCCTCCCTCCATCTCCAGATCTCCTGTCTCTTCTCACCTTCTCTCTCTCCGCCACCCTCCTACTCTCCCTCACACCTTTATTTTTCTCTCCTTTTTAATAGATTATGTGATAAAGGAGAGCAGACCGGTCTGGGTGTAATTAAATGTGCTCCCCTTTGAGGGGTGCGCGTGCGTGTGCTGTGCACGCTTGTGTGTGTTTGTTTGACAGGTGTTTGCAATGCTTGTTGTACAAAAGCCCTTTCTGCTCGGCTCGGTCTTCATGTCAGCCTTGAGACTGCCTTCCAGTCCAATACTCCACTCTCCAACTATCCACCAGGAGAAAACATCAAAGCTGGCCTTCACAACCCCACACATGTACACACACACACTCTACATCTCTGCTTGTCGCACAAGATCATTATCTGAAGTCCCCACTGGCTGTTCCACAGTGACACAGATTGGTTGAGATCGATAGGGTGCGGTATTGTTTTAGAACAGTTCTACCACACAGGAGGCCAACTGATGGACCCCAGCTATCCTCTATAGCTTTCCCTTTTTCTTTATTTCTCTCTTTCTCTCGTTCTCTCTCTCTCTCTCTCTCTCTCTCTCTCTCTCTCTCTCTCTCTCTCTCTCTCTCTCTCTCTCTCTCTCTCTCTCTCTCACTCTGTCGCTCACTCTCTGTTTTTCTCCATCCCTCTCTGTCTCTCTCTCTGCTTCTTTATTTTTCCCATTTCTTTCTCTCCCTCGCACACAGTGAACACAAACACTCGACCAGAATAGATGGAGTGTCTCTGTACCGTTCTGTGTCCGTGTTGTCCTCTGTCCGCGCTGTTTGTTTGCTTTCATTGAGTGTGAGGCCCCTACAGTCACACACACACACACACACACACACACACACACACACACACACTGACAGGAGACATAGAGTACAATAAGGCGATCCTTCTGATGTGTCACTCAAACTCGGATTTAACTTTGACGCAAACTCACGAGACAGGATGTTGACAGCCTTTGTGTGTGTGTGTTTGAGAGAGAAAGGGTGTGTGTGTGTGTGTGTGCGGAGGGGGCGTGGGGGGTTGTCTCACCTCTAATTAGATTGTGTTGCTGCCTAAAATCGTTCAGAGGAATCTTGTTTCCATGGGTACCAGATCATTGAGCGGCGCGAATGCGAAGCAATTAGCAAGACTTGATGAATGATTTTTTTGTTGTCATTTTTTTCTTTTTTTTACCTCTGCAAGGCAAAAGACAATAGTGAAGGCCAGGTGTGTGGGGTGTGTGTATGACGGAGAACAACAATGTATGTGTGTGCACGTGCGTAGGTGTGCCTGTGTATGTGAGTACGTGGGCATGCCTGCGTGTGCGCACAGAGTGTGTACAGCCGGTGACCCCCTGTGTGTCTTTGCCAGTTCAACACCAGAGTCAACAACACGGCGTGCTTCGATCACCTGGTCCAAGCCAACGTCAGGAACAAGAAGATTCTCAAGGATGCGGTGCAGAACATCTCAGCCAAAGGGATCACCAACTACACCAAAGGCTTTGAGTTTGCCTTCCAACAACTATCTGCCGTAAGGTCCCTCTCTCTCCCCCCGGCTCCCTCTCTCTCCCCCCGGCTCCCTCTCATGGTCTCTCAACCGACAGCTCGGACACCACACACCTAAATGGCATTAGCCTATAGCCTTATCCTAGCCTGTGTTCGACGAGCGTGTTACTGTCGGAGACTGCCCTCTTCTGGTTGAAGTGTGTACCGCGGCTCCCCGTGTCAGTAACGCGAGCGTCTCTCCCGACTTTGTCGTCTCAGACCAACGTGAGCCGGGCCAACTGCAACAAGATCATCATGCTGTTCACCGACGGGGGAGAGGAGAGGGCGCGGGATATCCTGGAGAAACACAACGCTGACAAGCAGGTGACGGCGGGGGGATGGCAGGGGGGCGGGGGGTGTGGTCAAGGTAGGGGAGGGGGTTGAGGGGCACGGGGGGCATGGGGTTGTGGGCATAAGGTAGAAGGGCATTTTACGGAAAAAGGTGGGGGTGTGGGTTGACGTGGGAGGGGGGCAGTGGCGAGGGCATCTCGTGGGGTGGATTCCTTCCTTCTAGCCTGCTCGCCCTGGTGTGGACTGGAGGTCAGAAGGGCTGGATTGCAACCCTGTGCGGCACTGTCTTTTCTTCAGTCGCGAAGGAGGTCGCTTTGGGGGAGTTTGCATGTGGATTCAACTTCCTTTGGTAGAAATCTGTATGGCAAAGAAGCTGACACAGGTGAAGGGCAGCTGAACCCACACCAGCAGGAAGGAAACACACACACACATCCCGCACCCCACGACAAATCACTCCCAGTTACTGTCAGACTGGCCGCTAACCAGTTTAGAATGGTCGATAAACTAGCCCGTGCAGGACAGGAGGGACGAGGTGAGGTGAAGGAGAGGGGAGAGGAGAAAGGAAGGACAAAGGATGGTCCTCTCCATTCCTCCACCTCTCCTCACCTCTGACAAAGCCCAGGATATGGGAACCACCTGTGTGATGCACGGGGCTGTCAGCTCCAGAACCTTCCAGAGAGTAGGGCGGGTTCAGTGCTCCTCTCCGTGCGTCCCTGGGGGGGCCTGGAGGCTGCACCTCACCTGCCCTCCGGCAGCACTGCTAGCTGGCTCTGCTGTAGCAGGCAGGTAGACAGACAGGCATATGGACAGACAGACAAGCAGGTAGACAGACAGCCAGATGGAAAGATATACAGGCAGGGAGACAGACAGACAGGTAGGCAGGCAGGGAGACAGACAGGTAGACACAGACAGGCCGATTGATAGACATATGAACATCCAGCCAGGCACACAGTCAGACAGATAGACATACAGACAGGCACTGTGTGCAGATACACAGTCCCACACAGACAGACAGACAGACAGACAAGACCTCGACGGCCAGACAGACAGACGTCTTGGCTGGCTAGCTGACTGACTTCCAGACTAACTGACTGACTGTGATCCCAGAGATGTCCTGTAAAGTGTGTGTGTGTTGGCTTGGTTCCAGGTGCGTATATTCACCTTCTCAGTGGGCCAGCACAACTACGATAAAGGACCCATCCAGTGGATGGCCTGTGCCAACAAAGGTAAACACACAATGACCTGAAGCTCCTAGCATGTGCCAGTGTGTCATCACTGACATACTGGCTCAGAGATCTCAGATACATATCTTCATCCCCTTCGTCATCGTGCTTATCATTAGCTACTTTTCTGTATCACGTACTGTGTTGTGTACTATTGCGTGTACCGTGTTGTGTCATGTTTTTTTGATATTGTGTTGTGTACTGTGTTGTATACGGTACTGTAATCCCACCTTGTGTTTTTCTCCCTCAGGATACTTCTATGAGATCCCCTCTATAGGAGCCATCAGGATCAACACCCAGGTAGAGACAGAGAGAAAGACTGCGTGTGTGTGTGTGTGTGTTTAACTTACATTAACTTACTGTTTACTGTGTCTGTTTACTGTGTCTGTGTCTGCATTGTGTAGGAGTACCTGGATGTTCTGGGCAGGCCCATGGTTCTGGCAGACCAGCAGGCTAAACAGGTCCAGTGGACCAACGTTTACCTGGACGCTCTGGTACGATGTCACTTCCTCCCATCCACCCTCACAAACAGTAGGATACGCAACAAACCCCTCTCATCCTGTGATGAATGTGTGTGCGTACCTGTGTGTGTGTGACTCGTCTCTCTCTCTCTCTCTCTCTCTCTCTCTCTCTCTCTCTCTCTCTCTCTCTCTCTCTCCCTCCCTCTCTCCCTCTCCCTCCGTCTCTCTCCCTCCCTCCCTCTGTCTCTCTCTCTCTCTCTCTCTCTCTCTCTCTCTCTCTCTCTCTCTCTCTCTCTACCTCTCTCCTCTCTCTCCTCTCCAGGAGCTAGGCCTGGTCATTACAGGGACCCTGCCCGTGTTTAACAAGACCATGACCAAGGACGACCGGAACGGAGAGCACCAGAACCAGCTCATCCTGGGGGTGATGGGCATCGACGTGTCCCTGGACGACATCAAGAAGCTCACGCCGCGCTTCACGGTGAGCAAAACGTGCACGCGGCTGACATCAGCGGCGGCTGCACGCAGTCCATCCACGGTCAGTGTTCAGCGACGTGAATGACCTCCCCCAACCTGCCCCTCCAGATCGGGCCTAACGGGTATTACTTTGCCATCGACCCCAACGGCTACGTCCTGCTCCACCCAAACCTCCAGCCTAAGGTACGACCCCTTCACTTACACACACACACACACACACAAACACACATACTTACTATATGTATATATAGGATATATGGAACTGGTGTTGTTTTTGTTATTTCTGGATTCGCTGGCTCTGCAGATGTGGAAGGTGTGCACATGAATATTAATCCTCCCACACCACAGGGTAACCACACATCACCCGTGTACAGCACAGGGCCTGAGACCACAGACATGACATCAGATACAACAGCCTGCATATCGTTCAGTGTCTGACTGCTTTTTATGCACCGTCACTTTGTTGTTTTTTTAACAGCTAAAGAGAAGACATATAAGATATTATCACCTTCACGTACACCCAAGGGCCAGTCATTTCCATGAGAGATGTAGAAGATTAAAGCGTTGGCAGCAGGCTAGCATACATGTTTGGGAATGAAGCACATCCTGATCCAATATGCCTCCTGGTGGTGAAATGTGATTTCAGTTTAAATGTTTTTTTCTCGTTCAGTTAGTATTGATCTGACATGTGTGCTCTAAGCAAGGCCCCTATATAGATGTTTTATTTTACATCTCTTAGTAAAGCCTCACAGATACACACACACACACACTGCCCAGAAGTCAGGTGTAATCGAGTGATACCCAGACCTTTAGGCCTTGAACTTTTCAAACTGTATGAAAGTCTTGGCTGTTCTACACATAAATGTAACAACATTTCTTGCCGAGGGCATGGATTACAATACAACCCAGCAAGAACCAGTCATGACCCATCTGCGGGCCCTGGCCCACCTTTGAACCCAGCAACCTCAGTCTTTGTTCCCCCCGCCCCCCAACCCCAAGCCCCAGGCACAACTGGTCCTAACAGGCTACAGAGTGGCCATGTGCTGCCCAGGCCCGAGCTCTGTGTTCAGGGTTGCTGGGCACGGAGGGGGAGCCTCTCTGGATCTGAGGGTCTGGTTCCCCAAGGACACATGTTCATATCCCATCACATCCCACCGCAGTCTTCACACTCTGATCTGCACGGACATACACTCATGGATCCAATCTCCACACCCAGGGACACTTAACCCTGACCAAAGGACTGCATACATGGTGTGTGTGTGTGTGTGTGTGCGTGTGTGTGGCCGAGAGCATATGTGTCAGTGCAACCCTTTTCAAAAGCGAGCGGAACCGTTTCAAAGTGACTCTCGTCTCTGTGTGTTGTGTAAGTCTGTCAGATGGTTTCGTTGAGGAAACCCCATCTGTTAGAGCGTGTGTCAGTCCGCAACCAGACTCTCCGTCGACGGGGCTGGTTAAACAAGTGAGGTTTTTCCACCATGTCGAAAACATGGCCCAGACGCCAACGCTCCCCGTCTCTCACGCTGAAAACGTCCTCCCCGCTTTTTCCTCCCACGCTCTCCCTCACCAGAAACGGATCCGTAGCCGGCGGATCCGACTCAATAATAAGTACGCCGTCACCTTCCACGAGGTGAGACCAGAGCCGGGCTCACACCCGTGGCCAGTAGAAGCCCTCAAGCACGGGTCACATGCAGACTCTCCACCTGCTCAATCCAACAACCGTTTATCTCTCCACCACTTCGCGATGTTAGCTCAGGGTTCGTCGGTCCGATGGTTAGACCCTAGTCCAGGCCGGTGGCACCCCTTCATCATGCAGGTGGTGGTCAAATAAGCCGCCATGGCCTTCGCTGAGGGGATCGAGAAACTGCATATGACTACTTGCTTGAGGACAGGCTTGCAGAACCCAAAGTGTAGCAGTGTTCCACCATACTGCACTAGTATAGAACCACACCTATGGTGTGTGCTTGTGCTGCATAGCAGTGCTGTAGGTGTGCGTACCGTAGACAAACAGTAGGTGTCATGGTCTAAGACTTATGTCTGGCATCCACTTCACAGATTCTAACATCTTGATCAAACATATCTGCCTCTGGTTCTACTTCTCTGTGGACGAGGACGTTTTTCTTTTTTTTGACAGAGATTTCTATTTCGATCACCTGTGACGGGTAGTGCAGTCTGGAATCAAGTGGTGTATGCCTGGCTCCACCCTGCCTCCCTTAGGGATGAGGCCATGAGCAAAGTTTAGACTGTGATTACTGTACCCTGCTTGTGGGATGTCTGTGTGATCTCTGAGTAACTTGTATCTCTAACAGTAAACATGTTTGGTATGTTGTCCCACCCTGACATTTGGGCATTTCCTGCCTTAGCTTGTCGTGCTCCAATCAGTCACAAGCCATGTGTTTTAAGCTGCCCCGTGTTTCGTGACGCCAACACACAGTGTGTAGCGCGGGTGAGTGTGTGCGTGGGACTTGTGTGTTTGTGTTTGTCTGAGCTCGCGTCCGTGTGTGTACAAGTCAGGGGCGGAGTTCGACAGGAAGTGACAGATGGAGATGATAAGATTCCTGGGATGAGGGGCGCTCATTATAGTCGTCTGACACACGTAGAGGCGAGGAGTCAGGAGCAGAGCAGGGACCTGATGCCAGCCCGAGGCTGCTAGCTGGATGATGCCACATCCCCGCCCTCGGTGCTTCTCTCCCCCTGAACCCGGGCCCTCAGTTTGTTAACCAAAGCTGGATGTATAGAATAACTTGATGTAGTCTATTTTGAGTACAGTAGGAGACCAGTGCTACAGCAAGGGGCTGGTACAGACATGCTATTTTGATTTCCGGATCTGAAAGACAAGCCAGAATACTCGTATGGAAGTCCATCTGGGCACCACCATGGTCACACTGTATTTATAATCTTCTGTCTTCAGTTACAGTACTGAGTTGAGAGATCACAGGGTCACACACAGGCACAGTCCGCAACAGACCCACACACACACAAACTCTCACACACACACACTTAGTCATTATAATATAAAATATCCATCTTTTTTTTTTGCACGGTGGAACATTCCAGTGAAATGGCGTAGATTAAGGAGACCCCCCTGGGCTGTGAGAGTAGAGTCTCGCTGGGGAGGCCCGACTTGTCAATCACGGTGTGTGTGTGTGTGTGTTCCAGTGAAGGCTTGTAGGAGTGCGTGAACACTGAGGCCGAGCCGGCAGACTTTGAACATCTCTCCTCTCTCTCCTTTTGTTTCTGTCTGTGTTTGATTATGCTTGTGCCGTGGAGCCATATTCAGCAGAGAGATGACTGTTGTAATGTTTCCATTTTGATCTTTCCCCGCATCCCACTCGCTCGCTCGCTCTCCTCCCTTCTCTCGTCCTCAAGTTCCTCGCTCCTTTCATTCGCTCCCGCCACTCATCCTCTTCCTTCTTTCTTATCTTTCCGTTGACGTCTTTGGTGCTCTTTGTTTTCTTGTGTGGTGTCGTGTCGTCATCTCTAACCGTTTCCTTGTTTCTTTTGTTTTTGTACTCTTCTCCATCTCCGCTCCGAGGTGCTCGCTCTCCTCTGCTCCTTCTCTCCCGTGACATCACGTCCCTCCGTCTTCCGTTTGGCCGGCCGCCGTAAGCTCGGTTCATGTCCCGGTTCCGAGGACCCGTCCATTCACTCATCATCAGTTCACCCATTCATTTCATCCATCCATCCATCCTCCTACACATTCATTTGTTGTCTTTTTCCTGATTGGTGTGTTCTCACCTGTCAATGAAGGACAAGAGACAAGGAGACAAAGGAGACATTTACAGTCATGCCTCCATGTCTTTAGCTTTAGGAATAGCTTGAACTTTTCCCAAGGCTTAACAGACGTAGGACTGTGTTCCAGAGGTATCCAATTCCAAACATTTACGGTTTCTTTACATTTACGGAGAGCTACTATAGCAGAGCTGCCCCTTTATACCAGCATAAAGCCACTGAAATGTAGTGTTTTTGTTTAGTTTTTTTAAGACAAGACATTAACAAGGTCCAATGTCACTTTCCATCAAACGTGATACTGGCAGCAATTGCTTGTAAAAGGTTGCCAGAGTCCTGTCTGATGCAGTGACCAGGAGCAGGGCTTTATAGAGCTGCTTGGCTCGGGTCCTGAGGTGAACACAACCAGGCTCTGTGGCTGGAGGTCGTTACAGACTACATGTTATTTCATGGACCAAGGTTAGGGGCTCTGGGAGCAGTATTTTACTCGATGGCTCCGTGCCATGATAAAACCCATGACGGAAGAAACATGAATTACACAGTTCGCTGCCTTTCACGAGACCTTACTGAAACAACTCAACAGGCTTCAGAGAGAGGGGTATTCGATTGGTTAATGTCACAGCCTGAGACTGGATGGTAGCTTAACTAATCAAATGAGACAATCTTTTGTAAGGCTACCGTGTGTATTTTCTAATAACTGAGATGTGTCGATACGTTCCAGTTCTAAACTAATCTCTTCTCCTCAGAACCCCAAATTCCAGGAGCCTGTCACTTTGGACTTCCTGGATGCTGAATTGGAGAACGAAATTAAAGTGGAGGTAGAGTACACACACATTCACACCTAATTGTGAACTCACACACACGCGCACACACAAATGCACACAGAGTATAGGCACACTCATACACACACATCCAAAGAGTCACACACGCGCACACACACACACACTCCCACACATACACACTGTGCACACAGTCACACACACACACAATGTGTGCGCACACATTCACATGCAGGTGTAGGACATCTCGTCTCTCCTCATAAAGCTATCCCCGTGTGTCTATGAGGCTGATTTACTCCCTGTGCCTGAGTGGGAATGAGAACAAATGTTTCAAGGAGCGGTGGATACTCAATGAGACATCCTTAGAAAGCCCAGAGACACCCCCTGTTATACTCGCAATTTTCCTCTGGCTGTTTGGTGTGTTCCCCCCCACCCCATCTCCCCCTCCCCCTCTCTCCCCCCGCTCTCTCTCCATCTGCTGGGTTTGATGTACTGTGGTACCCCTTTCCTTTTCTGTTTTCCCCATGGTCTCTGGTAGGCAGATGTCAAATGTTAGTGTTTCAGAGAGAACAGTAGAAAGACCTGACAGAGAGATCAGTCTCTCTAATGTCAAAACGCCTTTCTTCATTCCCAGACTGACACTGATACAGGACCAGTCCATCTGAACTTCAGATACACTTCAGATATACTCTCTCTCTCTCTCTCTCTCTCTCTCTCTCTCTCTCTCTCTCTCTCTCTCTCTCTCTCTCCTCTCTCTCTCTCTCTCTCTCTCTCTCTCTCTCTTCCCTGTCTTCATCTCTGTAGATCAGGAGGATGTTGATTGATGGAGACCCTGGTGAACAGACCATAGAGACTCTGGTGAAAACTCAGGATGAGGTGAGAGAGTCCCCCCGCACCAATCAGCCCCCCTCTCCTACGCACATTCTTTCCCCCGAAAACTCAAATTCACGGCTTAGACCAAGTCCCATGTTTACTGTGTACCGTGTGTGTGTGTGTGTTCCCTGACAGAGATACATCGACAGAGGGGTGAGGACCTACACCTGGTCTCAAGTCAACGGAACAGACTACAGGTGAAGAGAGAGGACTGGAGGACTGTAGATCCTGGGATGTGATTGGGTGGAGAGGAGAATGGGGCCACGCCCCCTCCCCAGATGTCGCCTTCCTCGATCCCACCAACAGGGGTCGCTCTCCTCATTAGCCAAACCAGCGTGTGGAAGAGGGCAGTGAGGCTGCAGTCTGCTGGTCCAGAATGTCATGTGCTGTTTTCTCTCCTGTTAGCAGCCTAGGCCCTGGTCCTGCCCAAGTACAGCGAGCACTTTATCCAAGCGAAACTGGGGAACACTATCAAAGAAGCCATGTGTACGTATGCCGAAAAACCCCGTCCGTCACTGCGACCGACTTTGAAACACACGCTCGCGCTCGCGCGCACATGCACAAACAGAGACGCTCCCACATGACCTTCCTACGATCCGTTGTTTGTAGTATGACCCACTGACCAGTGTCCTCCTACACGCTCATCTCCCAGCAGGACCAGGCCCAGAGCCCATCCTTTGATCTCACCTCCGCCCTCTCCTCCTCCCTGTCAGCTCTCTCTACCTCCTCCCATTCTTGGCTGCAGTAAAGACGAGGCCCTCCCTCTCCTCCTTCTCATTCTTCCTCCCCCCCCCCCCCCCCCCCCCGCCGCCTCTTCCCTCTCTCTTCTCCTGCACCGCGGTGTTTTCACGGAGACAGCTATCCTCTGTTTCCAACACCCTCTCCCTCCATGTCCCTGATCTCCCTGTGAAGGTGACATGGCCAACTCTTCTGGCAGTCTTTCTCCATCATATATGTCTATCTGTTCCTCTGGGCTGTAAACCTGTCCTCACCTCTCTCTCTCTCCCCCCCCCCTCCCTCTCTTCTCTCTCTTTCTCCTGGGAAAGAGAGAGAGGCCCCTGTTACATGGAGGATTGTGAATAGGGACTATTGTCGCAACAGGCTGCATGTCAGACGCACGGATTTGAATCAGAAGCACGCACAGACACACGGACACTCACTGATGCACACACATTTACATTACATTTACATTTCTGCATTTAGAAAAGGATGGCAGACGCTTTTATCCAAAGCGACTTCCAAGAGAGAGCTTTACAAAAGAGCATAGGTCACTGATCATAACAACGAGATAGCCCCAAACATTGCGAGCAGCCAAAACATGAAGCATACATTGTGAAAAACCAAATAAGTGCCAAAGGGAAGAACCATAAGAGCATGCAGTTAAACAAGTTACAATTAAACAACATGAAACTCCAAAAGTGCAAGAGTGTACCTGTAGAACACACACACACACACACACACTTACATGTTCCTTCTCCTTCTCTCGGTGGGAACATTCTTCCATCCTCTCCTCCTTCCCGTCGGCCTCTGTGCTGGATTCTCACAGCTTCATGGGGCAAGTACTCTTTTATTCTGAGCTCTGTCTATCCTTTTTCATGGTTCCTTGGGTACATGCATGAGTATGTCTGAGTATGTCGGGATGGCTATACACAGTTAGCTACCAAGGGGAAAGGACTGGGAGACAAGGACATATTTTGATGGCTGGGTGGATCGAGAAAGGTGAGCGGACGTCTGTAGGAAATGATCATGGATATCTGTAGAGAGAGATAAAGAGATAAAGAGAGGCAGGCCGGTGGATTTGCATGAATACATGGAGGGACATAATTGGATGTTAAAGAATGGAGACGCGGCCATCTCGTTTTAGTGGGTTTGCGTTACTTTGATGTCATGCCATAAGCCATAAAGCATGATGAGGCTGTTATCTGAGCAGATGAGAGCTGGTCGGAGCGCTCAGTGGAGATGTTTCTGTCTCTGCATCATTTCCTCTGTGCCATAAAGGCCCTGTCAGCCTGCCATAAAGGCTGTCAGAACGTTTACTGGCCTGTTAAAGAGAGAAGCATACTGTAGCCTCCTTGAGCACTACAGACTGGGATGATGGAGAGTGTGTGTGTGTGTGTGGGGGGGGGGGGTCCCAGACTGGAGCTGGAGCCTACAGTACCACCCTTACACACACACACACACACCAACAAACCTACACAAACTTGTCCCCCCCCCCACACACACACACTTTACAAACCCCGCCTGCCACACAGACACCCCCCCCCCCCTCGCCTCTATTCACGCAAAACAGTCTAGAGATGACGAGAATGTTGTGGGTTGGGACGGGAGGTGTTTGTGTGCATTACAGTATGCAGCCTAGTAGAGATTCTTATAGACGCTAGAACAAGATCGAGGGAATGGATAGAGGGACCAGAGAGCGAGAAGGAGAGGGGACAGAAAGAGTAGGAAGGAGAGGAGGAGCAGCTGGCCCCGGAGTGTCCCGGCCTCGTCCCTGACTCATCCCTGCCTCGTCCCTGCCTCTTCCAGGGTGGATCTGCCTGTAATGTTTCATAAAGCTGACAGGCTTTGATCATGGACCAGCTATCTTTAACCTCTCTTGTGAGAGATCATCGGTGATAGGTTTCACAGATGGCAGAGTGTCCGATGGATTTTAATGGTAATGTTCCTCCCGAGTTCTGCTTTTAGGAGACAGAGAGGGCCAGGGCCTGGTGCCTTTACAAGGGTAGACAGACTGACTTGGATGAGGAGAAATACGCACCAAGCCAGCAAAGGCCAAGTATGGAACGATAGGAGACCAACTGACTGTGTTGGAGTCACAGGGGAAAGACTGTGGAGGCAGTGCACTGGGTTTCTCCTTGCATGTCTGCATGCCTGGCCCTGTTCATTTCTGATATTATGTTTCAGTATTTTCCTAAGGAATAAAAATATCTGTCTCATGGGATGGTCCTATTTGGTTTCAAGGGCAGCCTTTCTGAAAAGATGGAGGGCCTTTGATCTCCTGATTTGGATTGATTGCTTCAGAGCAGCATATTTGCACGCTACTTGTAGGGTACTTGTAGCAGCATGTTCACAATATCATGTAACCCCCATGGGTTGCTTTCTAATTTTTTCTCTTCTCCTCCCTCTCCTCCTCTCCTCCCTCTCCTCCTCTCTCCCTCTCCTCCCTCTCCTCCCTCTCTCCATCTCTCGGTGGGTCACCATAGGGAGCAAGGGTAGGTACTCTACTCCTCCTTAAGTCTTCTTCCCTTCCTGTTTTCATCCTCCGTCACTCCCTCCCTCCATCCACATCTTTGTTCACCTATGATCCACGGTCGTGTGGATGTTTGTTTGTTTTCGGTCCGCGTGTCTGGTGTGACCTGAAGAGTGACTCGTGCACGTCTGACTGACTGTCTGTGGGTTGTGTATTCCACCCAAGTTGTGAATCCACCCCCCCCCCCCACCCATCCCATCACCAGCCTGTCTGTCATCAGGCTGAAGCTAAGACAATGTTCACCCTCACCGTTGAGGTCCCTGCCTGCTTCAGTGTTAGCTCTAGGGTCTGTCGTGACGACCTGACAGGGTTCTAACCGTGCTGCCTGTCTCTGTGTCGGCTCCAGCCATGGAGACCATACAGCTGGAGAGCTTTGAGGACTACGGCTACACCTTCATTGCGCCCAGGTGAGTGGAAGCCGTTTGACCCAGCTCCATGTCAAGGGCAGCGTGACTGGGCCTGGGCTCGGGCAGAGCCTGAGGTATCTTCTGGATCTCCCGTCTCCATAGGGAGTACTGCAAAGACCTGAAGCTCTTTGACAACAACACCCAGTTCCTGCTGGACTTCAACCTGTATATCGACCGGAACTCTCCGGAGCCTTGTGAGTTTGTCTGCTCTTCCTATGCACACCTGGGGTCCGGGGTTTAGACTGTAACGAGTGGTTGTATATCTGGAATCAGTGTGGCGCTCTCACAACCTGGTAAGCTGTAGCACACAAGGTCAAGCTCAGTCAGATACAGAACCCTAGATCAATACTAGCATATCATCGTGGGCTGTAAAAGGATCCATTAGAGATAGTGTGTGTGTGTGTGTGTGTGTTTGGCGATTCCTAAAGCTGTGAGTCAGACGTTTTCCCACAACTAGGACCTTCCAGTGCTGTGGCCTCCCCTTGAAAGGTCACACAGCGCTGTTAGTCATTCGATTAGTCTGGTCTGACTGGAGTAACCTCACCCCAATCGACTGGGTTTCTTAGAAGCATGTCAGTGTTGTACTACGAGTAGAGTATGACTCACTGTGTTGATTTACTGCCCAGCCCTCCTTATCATGCAAATGGGCTAACGACACACACACACACACACACAGGAGATCCACGCCACTGTTGCTTTCCTGACTCCTAAACGACCGCAGGGAGGCGTTCCAAGGTCAAACACTCTTCCACTCCGCCACCATCGGCGCCACCGCTCCCTATGAGGCCCGTCGCTACATTGCGCGAGGTGACAGTCTCTCTCTCTCTCTCTCTCTCTCTCTCTCTCTCTCTCTCTCTCTCTCTCTCTCTCTGGGCGTTTCCTAGGTAACGTGTCGCTGGTCAGTAGGCTGATCCTGGACGCCGGGCTGACCTCTGACCTGGTCAAGCTGTGGAAGGAGCAGGCTCTGTAAGTGACGGGTCGTCCTCATCGATCGCAGCGTGTGTTTTCCTTTGGTAGCTCCAGAGTGTAGTTCTTGTGCTAGGAGAGCCCTGGAAATGTTTAAGCAGTAAAACATGATCAAAGACAAGGGGGGGGGAAGCTATCATGCCCAACAATGCCAGCTCAAGCCATACTGTTTTCTGAAGAAAGGAAAGTAATGAAATCAATGTGCATTCTCCTGTTTTGTATGGTTGCATGGCTGAGATAATCTGTATAATATGTTTTTTGTCATCGTAGACGGACATATTGTACACATGCATACACACATATAGCTACATAAAAGGCAAATATTTGTACTTGGGTTGAGATATAAAAGCAGAGAAAATGGGGATATTTTTTTTAAATAAAGCAATTTGTTTTCTCAAGCTGTCATCTGAAAGCTTTTTACTAAGTAAGACCGTATTGGGGGTGGGGGGGACTATCATGCCCAACCATGCCAGCTCAAGTAATACTGTTTTCTGAAGGAAAGAAAGTAATGAAATCAATGTGCATTCTCCTATTTGGTATGGTTGCATGGCTGAGATAATCTGTATAATATGGGTTTTGTCATCATACACGGACATATACACACACATACACGCACACACATATACGTACATAAAAAACAAATATTTGTACTTGGGTTGGGATATAAAAGCAGAGAAAATGGGGGATATTTTGATTAAATAAAGCAATTTGTTTTCTCAAGCTGTCACCTGAAAGCTTTTTAAGTAAGACCGTATTGTGCTCACTCCCATGTATGTGTATAGGCTTCCTTAACTCTTGCTTGTGTCTCAGTGTCATTGGAGGAAAAGGTCCATCTGACTCTGACTTCTTCTGGTACTGGACTTTGATTGGTCAGTGTTGTGTTGTGTTCCCAGGGATGGAGTCATGGCTAGGTTTGTGGCCACAGACGGAGGTATCACCAGAGTCTATCCCAAAAGGTACCATCAGCCATGTCCACTTCACCTCATGGCTCACACACACACACACACACACACACACACACACACACACACACACTCACATGTGCTTTATACACATCTACACACACGCTTCTGGGACCTGCTTAGAGCAGATGGCCAGGTACTTGTTTTTGCTTCATTCTATTTGTCTTGCACTGTACATAATTTTTGTTTTTATGGACCAATCTTTTGCTTTGTTATCTTTTAATCAGAGAGGAATAGATGTATTTTCTTATAGAAACATTGAATTAGAATTGACATAGAATGTTTTGGTTTCTTGGCCAATTTCAAGTTCTTTGGGTGTGACTGTTACTTTGATGACAAAAGTTTGGCTTCGGTTTTGTGTAAAAATGTTCAGACATCTGTGTTTCAAAACATATTTTTCTAATTTAAAGTGTGTATGTATATTCCCAGTGTAATTAAAACATGTGAGTGTTAACCCCTTCAGTGCTGGTGAGGACTGGACAGAAAATCCAGAGACTTATGAATCAAGCTTCTACAAAAGATCTCTGGACAACGAAATCTACATTTTCACCGCTCCGTATTTTAATAGTACGTCGCTCGTTCTCTCTTTGTACTGATTTGTGTAATGTCCTGTGTGTTTACTGTGTGTGTGTGTATGTGTGTTATGTGTGTGTGGTCTGGGCTTCAGTGTGGTCTTTCGTCTGGCACCATGGTCTCTCTCGGAGGACACTCCCCTCTGCTGACTGAAATCACAGCTAGGAGGTCCTACATTACCTCTCTCTCTCCTGCTCATCTTAACGTCCCTCGCTCTCTCTCTCTCTCTCTCTCTCTCTCTCTCTCTCTCTCTCTCTCTCTCTCTCTCTCTCTACTCCTCCCCTTCTATCCTTAATTCACTCTCTTCCTCTCTCTCTCCCTCCCTATAGGGTTACTCTAATCTATAGAGCAGATATAGCGTCCAGAGTGGTCCGGTGTCTCAAACGAGACCACAGGAACACCTGGACCGTCTATTAGGTTCCCAGGCCTCATACAGTACATGGACCACATGGCGTGTGCTGGTACACCCCCTCACACGCGTGTGTTTCCACACACGACTACTGTGAGCTAGTCCTACAGCATGCATGCTGAACCAGATGTGTGTGTGTGTGTGTGAGTGTGTAACACCGAGGCCCTGTCTCTTGGAATGGTAACATCTGACGGAGTGTGTGTGTGTCTGTGTGTCCTCATTCCGCCCCGCAGAGAGCAGAGAGTCCAGTTATGAGTCGGGCATTCTGGTGAGCAAATCTGTGGACCTCACCATAGACGGAGTCACTCTCAAACCTGCTGGTGAGTCCCACTGGTTTAATTGGGAGTCATGGGCAGGGGGAGGGGAGGGGAAGGGGGAGGGGAGGGGAGGGGAGGGGAGGGGGAGGGGGGGGGAAAGGGCTCCCCCATCCAGCTTCAGGTGGAGGCTCCTGACATGATTCAAACGCACTAGTCAGTGGGCAAGGTCTGTGCTGTAACGGAAGCGCTAGCTTGTAATCAGCACATGTTGACTGTTTGTTTCGTCTCCCGAGCAGTGGTGGGAGTAAAGCTGAACGTCAGCTACTGGATGAACACTTTCATCAATGCAACCATGAAAGTGAATGTAAGAAAGCAAGCCATACGGAGACTGTACGTTTTTTTTCTGTATGTGGCACCTGTGGTGTGATATTTGAAGTCATGGATTGTTTTGTTCTTTCTGTAGTGCAAGGATGAGATCTGTGGCTGTCTGAAGAATGACAAGGTATGGAACCTACCATACCAAGCTAACTCTTGGTATGGAACCAAGAGTTAGCTTGCAGTGACAGCTTAAGCTCATCTGTTCGGGTTGAATGAAGCCTAGCCCTTTCTCACGTTCTCTCTCCAGTATGTCGACTGTGTCATCCTGGACGACGGTGGCTTCCTGCTCATGTCCAATCAGGATGAGTACATCACTCAGGTGAGCTGTCATTGACCAATTGCTTCCGTTAGCCAATCGTGTCTCCTCCGACATATTCATTCGGATGTTTCTTTACCCTTGTGTTATCTTCGGGTCATTGTGACCCCCCCACATGTTGCGACAACTTTACCTCATACAAAAATTAACTGTGAAGCATTTTCTTAACCGTCGGGCTGTCTCACACCCCCCACAGAGCGAAGATTAAAAGAAAATGCTTTTCATTTGTTTTTGTATTGGGTAAAGTTGTCGCAGCACAACGATGGGTCGTTGTGAACCTTCGGGTCATTGTGATCCGAAGGCAGCACAAGGGTTAACTTTCCTCTTGACATTCAAATTGAAATATGTTCACTCTATTCCGGAATCATGGTCTTAGACCATTCACAGCCGCACATAATTCCCCACCTGAACTGTGTGGAACAGTGAACTCTGCGACTCTGCTCCATCGAGCACATAGGTCGTAGGAAGCCACAGATCATATGAAGCCCGATGTCAACGATGATAGGAAGGCCTTCAGACTGAGCCCCTTGTTCCTGGACTCTGGCGTCTGCTCAGGGCTGTGTATATTTCCAACTGGGCAGTCAGAGTCTGGTCTCTGGCTGACCATCAGAGAACAGACACTAGACTGACAGTCAGGAAAGCAACAGTGGAGTGGATCTCCTGTGTGTGTGTGTGTGTTTGTGTATGTGTTTGTGTGAGCTCATCTCAGCTAGGATGAGTGCTACTGAGCATCCCAGCTCCCTGGACACCCTGGACAGGATAGGCTGGGAAACGTAGCTCGCCGGGTCAGTCAGGGGAGGACATCTGCTCTTTCAGTTGTGAACGCTCCTCTTTTATGGTGGCGTCCTTAATGCTGATGCAGTGCTTTTTTCCCTGCTTGTGTGCGTGTTCTTTTGTGTGCGTGCGTGTTCTTGTGTGTGTGCACGTGCGTGTGTGTGCTCGTACAGATCGGTCAGTTCTTCGGGGAGGTGGACCCAGTGCTGATGATCAATCTGGTCAACACATCTCTGTACTCCTTCAACAAGACCTACGATTACCAGTCAGTGTGTGACCCCGAGAGAGACAGCAAGGCGGCAGCAGGTCTACGCTCTGTCTATGTGGTGAGACACACACACACACACGCACGCACTCACACACATTCATATACATACACGTGTTCATGCATGCATATGTACACAGACATGCACACTCATCCACATCACTCATCAGCCAACATTCAGCAGTGCGCAACATGTTTAGGTGAGCGCTTCATAAAACTGCATTCGTTTTCCCCATGTGTTCTGTTGCACCTCTTCAGGGCTTATGAGACTCCCTCACCTGTACTGTACTTGTCTTTCCAGCCCACCATAGCAGACCTGCTCAGCATTGGCTGGTGGGCCTCCACAGCTGCCTGGTGAGTGTGTGTGTTTGCTGGGGTCGGACGGGGTCGAGGCCTGCGTCGAGGCCTGGGTCGAGGCCTGGGTCGAGGCCTGGGTCGAGGCCTGGGTCGAGGCCGGGGTCGAGGCCGGGGTCGAGGCCGGGGTCGAGGCCCGGGTCCCAGACCTCCCACAGCACTGGCCGCCTGCATCTATATCTTATTCTTGCCTCCATATCCACGCTGTGTGGTTCTAGTGTGTGGCTGTTCTGTGACAGTAACAAGGTTTTAGCTGGATGATCGGTATTGACCAGTAGGACTGGGCCCAGTTGCATGAACTTAGTTTGAGACTAGTCTTAGCCTTAGACTGTCTTAAATTGTCAGGTTAGACTAGTCTAATTAAGCCTGTCTGTTGCATAAATAGTAAGAATGACTTAATTTGAGGTAAAAAAGTTAGCCACTTCCTCCCCCTGGCTAAGGCTTGTGGTAAGGGTTTAGTTGCTATGCCAACGATCTGTTAGTACGTCATTATCTTAGCATGGTTGATTACAAAAGGAATTACATTTGTTAATTTTAACTGCAGAACATTTTAACTGGGGTCTGCTTTTCCGCTCAAATGTAACTTTATTAAATGAGTGAGTAGATGACAACATAACTCACTTTATTAACGCAAGCCATCTGCGTTGGAGTTGTTGATGAATGGAAGTAGCGTTGGGGTTAAAAAAGCTTAAAAACGCATACACTATTTGTTAATAAGACAACTTTTCAATATTGTATTCCTCCAACAGATATAGGTTTTCAGCAGGTTTAAATGTATCAATCTTTCGCCGTTAAGTGTCACTGTTTTGTCCGCCTTTTCTTTTCTTCTTCTTCTTGTTTATGGCAAGTCGGACTTAAAGTTACATTTAAGTCTAAGGCTGGGTCTATTTTTATGCAACTGGACCCTGGTCTCTCTCTCTCTCCCTCTCTCTCTCTCTCTCTCTCCCTCTCTCTCTCCCTCTCTCTCTCTCCCTCTCTCTCTCTCTCTCTCTCTCCCTCTCTCTCTCTGTAGGTCCATTCTACAGCAGCTCTTCTTCAGCCTCATCTTCCCCAACCTCCTGGATGCAGGTGAGCATCAGTCTGGACCCGACACTGCACAACTCAGAGCTGGCAAATGGCTTGCAGTGCGAGGGTTGCCAATGGCAAATCAAGAAAAACCTTTTGAATATGTAATTGCAAGAGAAGAGCACATTGATGACAGCGATGAAAGCAAGTTAACATAAAACACAATGAATTTATTAAAATGGTAGGAATTTTAAGAGAGTACAGGGTTTGTTGTGGGTTCAGTTGGCAGAGTGGTACAACTTGAATTTGAATGGCTAAAGAAACAAAAGAAAGAAATGAAACCGAAGAGGAGGGGAAAAAGAGGTGGTTTAATGAAAGTGGGACAGAATTACACAGAAAAATATGTCCACAGTGAGTAATAATTTGACAAGAGCCAAGAACACCCAGAAACAGCTAAGGGATTCATAGGGTTATAACATCCATTTAAATCAACACAGCACAACTAGAAAAACACATCAATTCCTATCATCCTTACAGATTCCATGTAGCAGTGTGGTCCTTGAGAATGTTCTCTTAAGTCCAGGTTATCTTGTGTTTGTTTCATGTTAACGGGGTTAACATGTGTTCCTGGTCCAAAATGACCGCCCCAGGATAGGTGTTCATAAATACCATAATAATACATATTTTATCAGCTACTGTTATGTTAGGTATTTTTTGCAACCCAAGTTCTTGTGAACATGACCCGTTTTTAACTTCCATTTGCTATGTATGGCCTGTAGGCCTCGTTGACCATGGAAGCTAAGAAGGGGAGTAAGGTGTGTGGGTGTGCTTAAACACACACGCATGTGGGCGTCTGGGAGAGGAAGAGTGTCCATCTGATGAAAGGGCATGTGCCTGAACTCAATTGTATACACTAATTCACATGACTGTAACAATCAGATTCAATTAACGAAATTGTTCCGAGGGAAAATGGGTAATTCTGTCAAATTTGACCAGAGAAACAACAGGAGGGTTAAGTTGCCTGGGTGATCCTTCCAGAAAAAGAGGCAAGGGCTGATTACTCTTGATTTGAACTGTCTGGGAGCTCCACAGGACTACTGGGAATGTCACCCTCAGGCTGATAATGAGGCCGCCTGCTGGGATGTGTTACTGAATGGAGGTGGGCCCTTGGAGGTGTGACCTAGACCAGCTGGCACCATGCATCCTGGTTTGGCCACTCTGCTACAGGAAATAAGGATTTGACCTGTTATTGTTGGATGGCTTGAAAGCTCATGTAGGACAGAGTTATTTATTGGCTTGTAGGTTTGTTTGTTTACCTGTTTGCCGGTCATTATCTTGCTTCCATCTGTAAATGTACTGTATACTGTATATACTCTCTTTTCGTCTTCCTCCCTCTCTTTTCTCAATATTTTCTCTATCCACCCCCTCCCCCCTTTCATCTTGCTGTCTCTAGTGGAATCAGAGGAGGACATATCAAACAACATGTTTAAGGAGAGCTGTATCACTGAGCAGACACAGTACTTCTTTGACAGAGAAGAACGGTCCTATGTCGGTGTCCTTGACTGTGTGAACTGCTCCAGGTGGGTGTGTTTGTGTTTATGTACGTGTGTGTGTGTCTGTGTGTTTATATGCCTGTGTGTGCGTGTGTCTGTGTGTCTGCTTATGTGCCTGTGTGTGTTTATGTGCGTGTGCCTTTGTTTATGTGTGCGTGTGTGTGAGTGCCTGTGTGTTTGTGTGTCTGTGTATGGAAGGTAGTTCTCCCCCTGTCCTTCCTGGATAATTGCTCATCCTGGTGTCATCCCGGCCTGCTGGGACGGGCCCTGGCCTCGCTCTGTCCTCAGCCAGCTGCGGTCAGAAGCACTCTGATGGCACTCGCTCTGCCTTGATCTGTCACTGGCTGCAAACACAAGAAAACACAGACTATTTCAGTCCTCTCCCAAAGCCTGTTACCACTACGTTCTGTCGCTTCACACACACACACACACACAGCGACTCATATCCACACGCACAGGCACGTCGACACACAGACAAACACACGCATGAACAGATGGACTAGCACGGGCACCGACACAGAGACGCACACACATGCAGTAAAGGAGTAGTGGTGAGGGCAGGGCCGTCTGGTGGTTAACTGTGCAAAGAAATGCAGCGTGTTACGAGACCAACATGCAGCTATAGGCCTGGTGCTTAACTCCTGCACATTAACGACTATACACACACAACCCTTAACGACCACCATAAAGAAAACCAATCGCCAGACGAGAGGACTGGAGGAGCGAGTGTGTGTGTGTGTGCGTGTGTGTGTGTGTGTGTATCACTTAACATCACTTAGTCTGATTTATCATGTTTTCTTCTCGGAACTGCTTCCCTACATGTGTAATGTTCACACGTCAACTAAGTGCATTTGTCTGTGTGTGTGTGTGTACATGCATGTGCCTGTGTGTGTCTGTGTGTGTGTACATGCATGTGCCTGTGTGGGTGTGTGTGTGTGTACATGAATGTGCCTGTGTGTGTCTGTGTGTGTGTACATGCATGTAACTGTGTGTGTGTGTGTGTGTGTTACAGGATGTACAGAGCTGAGAAGCTGCCCAACACCAACCTGGTGTTCCTGATCACGGACGCCAAGGCAACCTGCTTGTCATGTGACCCGCGGCCACTCCGACAGGCCGAGCAGCCCTGTATCCTTGACAGCACAGTAACACCTCCTCTTATTGGCCAATAGAACCACCGAACACAGGGCATCACAAACAGCCCAAGGGATACTTTGTTCGTTTTTTTCTCAAGTAAAGAGCATGAAGGAATATTTGCAGTCGCTCTGTAGGAAACTAGGAGACCCATGTGCAAGGCATATGGGTCATCCATTGGCCTGTCTTACTTGTGTAGTACTACAAGCAAGCAGTCATTCATCTGGGCTCCACGTTTGCCATCAACTTAAATCAATGTTATTGTGATTTTGTGTGTGTGTGCGTGTGTGTGTGTATGTGTGGACCGTGGTCTGTGGGACAGATGTGGCCGAGGTCTGTAGCTTCCTGCTGGTGTAACAGTAAAAGTGTCATCTTTAGAGGTCGCAGAGAGGTCAAACTGAGGGCCTGTAGTTTATTACAACTCAATACACTGCTAATGAGGCTCACTTACACACACACACACACTCAAGAACACACACACACACTGAGGCAAACACTTCATCATCACTGACAGAAGATAATGTAGTCGCTGCCATTCACATGGATGCAGACCAATGAACTCTGGGATGGTTTAGTAAAAGCCTTGTGTCTCTCTGCTCTCCCAGTCATGTTTGATCAGGAAGAAGATGTTTCTTACTCCCTCCCTGCCTCATGCTCCACTCTGGGTCAGTGCCATTCCGATGTGACATGGCCCTGAACTTTAAACAGTGATTTGTTATTTAGCCTTCAGTAGGGTGTGTACTACAGGTGGGTTGGATGTGAGAGAGAGAAAGTAAGAATGTGTGAGAGAAAGAGTGTGTGTGTGTGTGTGTGTGTGTGTGAGAGAGAGAGAGAGAGAGAGAGAGAGAGAGAGAGAGAGAGAGAGAGAGAGTAGGAGGGAGCATGTGAGAGAGTAGGAGTGTGTGAGAGAAAGTGTGTGTGTGTGAGAGACAGAGAGAGTAGGAGTGTAGGAGAGTGTGTGTGTGAGAGAGAGAGAGAGAGAGAGAGAGAGAGAGAAGGAGATGTGAGAGAGAAGAGAGAGAGATGAGAGAAGGGAGAGAGTAGGATGTGTGAGAGAGAGAATGTGTGTGTGAGAGAGAGAGAGTGTGTCTTGGTGTTTTTCCTAAACCTGTGTCCTCAGCCTCAGGTCCAGACCCATGTGAGTTGGCCCAGAACCCTCGTTACAGGAAAGGACCAGACGTGTGTTTTGACAACGACATTAACGTAAGACAAACATAAACACACACACACATAAACACACAGACACACGCAAACCATACATACAGTCACTCCTTCTGGCAACATGAATGGAAATGTGTAGACTCGATTTTGTCAGTCTCTGCCCTTCGTCAGAACCTGTCTGGTCTTCATCAGCTTTGAGTTGCTGCTTGCATGTGTCATGCTCATCATCCTCTCTGTTATGTCCTTGAGATGAACTATCAACCTCAAAACTATCAAGATAAAGCTCATTTATCTTCTTCATCGTAATTATACTGGATGTTGCCTTTCAGTTGAACAAGCACTATAACCGAGCATGCAATTCTCATTATCTTTTTTTCTTTCTTTTTTTCCTGTCCCCCATCTCTCTTTCTGTCTCTATCTGGTTCTCTATCTTTCCCAATCCTATGTCATTGCTTGATGTGTTTTTGCCATCTGTGTCCATTGGCTGCCGCGCATGTCCGTCACGGTAGGACGAGCCGCTGTGCCCAATTAGCCGTGGCTCTGGTCCGGGTCCCACCCCTGTGCTCCTACTGCTACAGGTGTTGGTGTTGGTGCTGGGCCCAGGGTCAGTTCTGTGCTCTGCTACTAAGACCTGGTCTCAGACCAGCACTACCTTATTCTGCTCACAATCTGAATGAACAATGTTTCATTATAGAGACTGGCCAGAAATCAGTGTTCTTGTATAATTGATGGTGTGAGACCATGGTATCAAAACAACATAGGTACAAATAGTCAGACAAATATTTAGCACTATGCAACTTTTCCTAGATTTGCTCATTCACACAACATCATTTTCAGACCTCCCACAAACACCCCCACACACACATTGTATGCTGTTAGTGATGTTTAGGTGTGTGTGTTTGTTTATGTAAATACTTTGAGAAGGTTGTCTGGGAAGGGAAGGTAGCATTTTAAGGAAGTGAGAGAAGCCTACAGCCCTCTCCTCCACTCCTCCTGCCCCCCTCCTCTACCACTCCCTCCTCTCCCTCTACCTCTCCCTCCTCCTTTTCCTTGCCTATACCTCTCCATCCTCCCCCTGTCACTCCCTCCTCTCCTCTCCTCTCCTCTCCACTCTCTTCTCCCTCTCCTCTGCTTTTCCCTCCTCCCTCTCCTCTACCTCTCCCTCCACTGTGGGAAGTCGTTCTGTCTCCAGTCCATATTCTCCGCAGAGTAAACAGAGGAAGCTCCACATGGACTTCCTGCCTTTTAGCGGTGCGCTCTACAGTACCTCCCCCAGGGCCCCCCTCTGTGACCGAGCGCACGCACGGATATCCTGAACGCCACCATCAAACAGCTAGAGACTACACACACAGACAAACACATACACACAGAAGGGGCTGAATAATGACTTCACATGGAATTAGGCTTGGAAGTAGGTAAATGAAGGTCACGGACCGTGTTACGTGACTGACGCTGGTTGTATCCAACAGGAGGATGATTCGGACTGCGGGGGTGGGGCTTATTCTGACCCCCTCCCTCTGGCCGATGCTGGGACTCCAACTGCTGCTGCTGTGGCTCCTGACGGCCCCACGGCACTCATGACCTCCACACACACACACACACTAACACACCACTGGCGTCTGAGTCTCTGTCAAAACAGATTTTGACCCCTGAAATTCGCAAATTCACACACATTCAAACCCCCCCCCCCTCCCCCCCCCCACACACACACACACCTAACCGATCCCAACCAGGATGGACGCAGAACTCGCTCGTCCATCCATCCGCTCAAGCGTTCAACCTTGTTTTCTACCATCACTGATCGGTTCACTGCCACTGTGTCGAAGGACAATATCTACCACCCACCCCTCTCCCTCATCTGAAACCCATCACTCCTCTGACTCTGGCCCACTCCTCCATCCCCTCTGCCCTGCTCCACCCTCCTCATATGGCTTCTGTGGAAGGTGCTTCCCCCACCTCACTCGTTTATTGTACCGCAAATTATCGTCCTACGGTGCGACAGTAAGAGCTAACCAAACCCTTTAATTGTCCTGGATCTGTTTTTACAGTAAACGGCCGCATGGGTCAGTTTACCCTGAGTCTCTGGGAGACTGTGTGCTCCTCTCATTATGCCAACTGAACCACTGACAGCAACTGATTTGTGTAGCTAGTTGTTTTGATTATTTGTTTACGAAATATATGTATTTGTCATAAGACTATTATGCAGTAAATGATGTCCAGTATAGACAAATACTGTCCATTAACAGTACAACACAACATGTAATGGGGGAGGGGGGATGGTTACTTTTGTTTTTTTTTCAAGTGGGTGTCGGCAGCAGTCATTGTTGGGTTGTGTATCAAATGCTTCCCAGAGAGTCCGGCATCACGCACACACACACACACACATTACACAATCACTCTATGACACCAAAGCACCATGGCAGGAATGTAGGTGTTCTCCCCAGGCTGGAGCTCCTCACCCGGTCAGGGAGGGCTCTCACATCCATCAGTACCAGAGTCACGGTGCTGGTCCGCTGAAGCTTCCGTAGACCAGGCATCCAGCCCTCCAGGCCTCCAGCCCTCCAGGCCTCCAGGCCTCCAGGACTCCAGGCCTCCAGCCCTCCAGGCCTCCAGCCCTCCAGGCCTCCAGGCCTCCAGGCCTCCAGGCCTCCAGGCCTCCAGGCCTCCAGGCCTCCAGGCCTCCAGCCCTCCAGCCCTCCAGGCCTCCAGGCCTCCAGCCCTCCAGGCCTCCAGCCCTCCAGGCCTCCAGGCATCCAGGCATCCAGCCCTCCAGGCCCTCCAGGCATCCAGCCCTCCAGGCCCTCCAGGCCTCCTGCCCTCCAGCCCTCCAGGCCTGCCACCTGTCGGCCGCACCAGAACACCTCACTGACCAGGGAGGATGGGGGTTTGGGGGTGTGGGTAGTTGGGTCAAGGCACTCTGTGAGAACCCCCCCCCCCAGCGCGCGCGCGCGTCAATCCGTCATATGGACGACGACACACCGAGACAATTGCAGAGACAGACCCCACTATACATGTAGTAGCAAAGGAACGCTCCACAAATCAAAACAGAAATTGCCAAGAAGCATTGGTTCCCGAGTGGCCCCTAAACCGGTCTGCTGGCTTGGGTTACCCAGTATTGGATGCATCCGATTCCCAGTGCCTATGTAGCTCCAAACAGTTCTAGTGTCCTCATTTTCAGTAGAGCATATTGGAATGGCATACCGTAGTGCTGTCTGTGTGTATGCCTTTGTGTAGTAGAGCATGGGTAGTAACTTTGGCTATGGTTCTCATGTGTCCACCCGCTAAGGGACAAGTGTACTGCATGTCAGTGACCGAGCAAACACTTGCTCCCAATGGGCACTGTTTGTTAATGTGACGAAGTGCACGCTGTGGTGTGGTTGGAATGTGGACAGCAATGCTACCGACTGTAGCGAACGCAGTCGCGTTTGGAAAGATGTCCAGAGGGAGTTGGTGAACGCCCCCAATCCCCCCCCAACCCCCCCCCCCCAGGACTGTGGCTGGCGTGCTCGTCCTGAAGTTCTCCTCTGTTCCTCCCCATCTCAAGACTCAGGACCTCTTCTCTCCACTCGTGAATTCTTTTTTGTATCGGCATATCATATCAGAAGACTGTTGTCCCCCTCCTCCCCCTCCCCTCCTCCCCCTCCCCTCCTCCCCCTCCCCCTCCTCCCCCTCCCCTCCTCCCCCACCCTGTTTCCTCTCTACTTCTGCTCGTTTCTTCTTCATGTTGCTCTGTGAGCCCGTCGCCGAGAGGGCGCGCCGTGTCCCAAACGCTGCCGTTTGGTGGGGTGTGAGCTCGCCCTGTGTTGACCGCTTCTCATGGTGAGCGTCTCTGTGGCCCAGGTAGAGAGGACTCAAAGGTCACAATCCCTGGTGCCACTTTGGCAACTAGAACAACACCACAGTAGTACACTACATAAAACCATTGTAGTAGTACACTAAACAAAACGACAGTAGTACACACAAAAAAACGACAGTAGTACAGTAAACTAAAATAAATAAATATAGTACACTAAACTAAACCACTATAGTACACTAAGATAAACCCCGCTAGAATCTAGTTCTGACTGAGCCTCCTGTCTCTATGGCCGTGTGCTGGTCTCACCATGAGGAGTGTTGAGGTTGTGCCTGTGTATCAGAGTGGTGTTGATGTGTGTTTTAACGAGGGTCCCCCCTGTCTGTCATCATTCCCGCAGGCTTGTGCGTGTATCTCAGATATCTCTAAATGTGCTTTAATCCACAAAACTCTTTTTTTTGGTGGAACTTCACAAGCCTGAATCGATTTTGTATACATTTGTACAATAATGCTATTTACTGTAAAAAAAAAAAATATGAAAGAAAAGAAAAAGGAGAACTAATGTTTATATCATGGTGTTGAATATTGTGCAAATATGATATATTCACAATAAAAGTGTTGTATTGTTTTTGACCTGAAGTGCCTCTCCTTGTTCTGGTATGTTACACCGTCATGTCTCCTCCACAGGATCAAACAGCAGGTCAGAGATCTTCCTCCCTGCAGCTGGACCACTGTGAGACGAGAGATTATGTGTGTCTAAGGGGTGGACAATGCTTAACTGTCAACATGTGTTTTATGACGAAGGCTATTGGCTGTGTTTATAATCACACTTATCTGTTTCCATCTACCAGTGTTTGATGTGATATTGGAACACGCTGACAGAAATGCTCATTGCCTTCCCAGACTATACAAGGCTATACAGCAAGTACCCATTTCCAGTTTAACACTGGTGAACAAGGTGCTGTGTCTGCCCCCCCCCCCCCCCCCCCCACCATTGCAATAAAGCAATGTCATTGAAACCAACAAATACAATGCTACATAATGACCATGACAACTATGGTTTTCTACAGAGAGTTCTAGAGAGAGATGAAAGATGCACACAAAGGGACAGTGAATCATGAGAAGTGTTTTCATGTGGACACATTTCATTTCCTTCTCTAAGCAAGATAAGATAACTCTGTCCATTCGCACAGAGGAAGGGAGAGCATTTACGGTAATATACGGTTCATCGTTCTGAGGGGGAGCAGGAGTCCTCTGATACTGTACAAGTCCGTATCTCAGTCCCATAGTGCAGTGCGTCCCAGACCAGACTGCCACACACACACACACAAGGCCAACCAGAGGCATACCCAATTGCCGGGTCTTTCCGTAAGGTTAACAGAACCATGAACTGGTTATTTCCTGCAGGCTGAGGTCCTCTGCACCAAGCCACTATCTGACCTCATTGAAACAAATCTCTCTCTCTCTCTCTCTCTATCTTTCTCACACAAGCGCGCTTAGCGTCTCGGAAGACAGGCCGTCCAGCAGATGAAAGGTGCGGAGATGTGCAGTGACATAGCATGCAGCTAGGCACCAAACTGAGGGAAGCAGGCGTGTCGGTCTCCCCAGGCCTCAGGAGATGAGGAGCGGGGGGTTCTTCGAGACAGACCAGGCCTCCCTCTCTCCACAGCCCCAGACCTGAACCAGATGGTCTCATCACAGCCCCAAGCATACCACCGAGTGCATTCAACTTCATGTTGTTGTTGTTGATACGATGGTTATCTTTAGAAGGACGAAACCACATCTTTGAGGACAGCGTTTTTTCGGAAATGTCTTTGTTGTCGTTAGGGATGGCTTGTCTGGGGGGTCGTGTGTTGTGTGGTTCTAGCGGGGGCTGGGATGCAATAGGATATCCTTATAAGTGGGGACGGGGTCGTAGCCTTTAACATGCCAGTCTTAAGAACTAACAGACCGAAGCGGAGAAAGAGAGAAATTAGGTCTCGCACACACACTCCCCGTGCCAGGGAAGATTGGGTCTTAGATAGAAATCCACACCAGATCATTAGCCCTGCTGCATTTGTGCAAAAATGTACATGCGGACCGTTTTTCGTGGCTCTTAATCAACCGAGTCCGTCACTGTTGATTTAGCGAGCTCCCTCCACTCTGTGTTGTTTTCCAAACCTCTATTCCTTGCAAGTTAGTCAGCGATGACCTAGCGCTGTTCTGAGTTCAGCCTCATTAGTGATGGGTATATACACTGTACACACACTGTATACTATACAGTGTCCCCTCCATAGAGCTGTTAGACCTGGGGCTGTGTGAACGAACCCTAATCTGAGGTACTCCTATTTGTTTGACCTGTGAGCATTAATTGGCGGTAGGCTGGGCCTGCCAGTCCGTTCAGAGGGAGGGTCTTTCCAGTAAGTATGGTCGGGGAGGTGACATGGGGGAGCTCGGAGCAGGACAGGGCATGGACAGCAGGGTCATTCTAGGTCCAGGGTTCTATTCTGGGATGTCCAGCGTCACGACAGCGTCTCTATCTGGTGAGGAGCAATACCCTTTGCGTCATAACTCGCTGCCTTCGGGAAATAATGGCCCGTTTGTGATGTTGCACTCTGAAGAGAGAGCCACAGGCTTTGCCAAAATCCCTCCAAATAAAAGAAGGAAAATGGGGTATTCTTAGGGGTTTAATCTAGCTAGGCTCTCGCTGTGGGAGGGCTTTTTCTCACCAGTCCTTGGCGTGTCCTTGTTTGCCATATCTGACAGTGTGCATGCTTGTGTGTGTGTGTGTGTGCGTGTGTGTGTGTGTGGTTTGTGTGTAGCGTCGGCAGTGCGGTTGGGCTCGGGCGTTGTGTTTACATGTCTCTGTGTGTGTTTCCATTCCAACCACCACTGCAGGAGAACTCTCTCCAGGTGAAGGGTCTCAGTGGGACTCATTCCATTCCAGTGCAGATTGGACCTGAGCTCTGGAATGACTCTCTATTCCGAACTGGGCTGAGCCCCGACACTCTGCTGTGCACTGATAGGCCAATTAGGTTGTGAAGTGGTAACATAAGGTGCTGGTGGGGGCTAACTCAGACCATTTATCAGGGATTTATCTCTAATTAAAATCATGTCAGACAAGGGGCTCCAACTCCATGTTGAGGCCGTCAGAAGTGAGAAAATGACTTGTGAGAGACGTCTAAGTGCTGCGGCTCCACTTCCAAACCTCAGGGGCACCGCTAGGCACAGGAACGTTGTGTGTGCGTGACTTTTGAGCTAATATTCCGGGGAACACACATGCACACAGACATAAACACACACACACACGCCACGACATTACCGCATGGTAATGAGTCACCTGGTGGTGGTTAGAGGCACACGGCACTCATCAGTCTAGTGTGTTGTACCTCTGGTGATGGTTCTGGGGAGGGGGGCTGGTGGAGGTAGGTGAGGTAAAACTATCCCAGCTGGACACCCTCCAATGCCCAAGTCCGGCCAAGGCCTGAGCCTGACAGATTACACCTTTTTCTTACCCCATGACTTAGTACTGCCGTCTATGTGTGTGTGCATGTGTGTGTGCATATGCGTGTGTGTGTGTGTGTGTGTGTGCGTGTGGGGATCCCATTACCTCCATCTGCTGGATCGCTCAGGTGGGCCGTGAGGGCCGTGAGGTGCAAGTTAGCGGGCCGCTCGGCAGGTCGTGTGCCGTGTTCACCATCAACCCCCTAATCACACGTATGAGTCCTGACACACGCTGGCACCCACGGAACAGACCAGCTACCTGGGGCCACCCCTCCCTGGAGGCAGGCTGGCCCTCGTGTGAGGGGAAGTCACAGAGGGTTTGATTAGACCAGCGGCAGACAAGACACTCCCACTGTTAACAGATGTGTAGGCAGTGCTGGAATTCAGGTTCGGGCTCTATATTGGTCTCTGCTCATTAACTCCCGGTGTGTCTCTGCAGTGCTGTGGCTCAATGAGATTCGTATTCAGATATTGGACCCGACAGCTGTTGCATACCTTTGAAGTGTTCTTGCGTTTTGATTGCGCTAATGTGTCTGTGTTGCTCAATAGTGACATTCTTCTTTTCCCAGGTCTTGGAAGGAAGCTGTCGATAATGGTACTGGCCACACCTATTAGACAAATAAACATTCAACTGTGGTTATGTGAACCTGATGTGTGGGCATGCGTGCGTGTGTGCGTGCGTGTCACAATAGAGCAGTGTGTAGGGGGATCTAGGTGTGTTTGTGGGTTGTGCGTGTGCAATGGTAAAGGATGTTTGAGTTTAAACAGTTATGGTTTGTGAGGATACACAAACTCACCAGGCATTCTCCTCTGGGATTGTTTCAAGGTGACTTTCACATCAACACCCATAAACACAGGAGATGAGGTCCAAATGAATAGACTATGAATAGGGGCCACGGCATGTGAATACCGAGTTCATATGAAGCCTTTTTCAAAGGAGGGCTAGACTGACTGTTTCTGAAGCAGGAACACGCTGTCTTTTCCATGCAAATACATGTATATGAGAGAAGGAAAAACAAAGAATCGTCACCTGAATCATGGATCTTCACCTGAACACTGCTGTTTGTGATCGGCGGAATCCCACAGGCTGAGTTGACTGTTTTCCCTGTAACTTCAGACGTGTGTGTGCACGCTCTGTGCCTGTGTGGAGCCCTCTGCTGTGTGTCAGCGCCGTGTCATCACCGGCGCAGACGGACACGCTCGGCAGTCTGACGACAGGAAGTTTGGGTCGTTTATTCGGAGGAGGATCGTCTGACACAGTCATGGGGTCTGGTGTTGTCGTCACGCGCGCGCACGCGCACACACACCGAGGTTGTTTGTTTGTTTTCAGTTGGTTTTAATACCTCATTAAAGGGAACCTGACCCCCGCTCTCCACCACATAAACTTCTTTCACCAACCCCCTATCCCTCCAATTTCCACCTCCACAATCCTTACCTCCCTCCCTCCCTCCTACTGACTCTCTCCCCTCTATCTATCTCAATCGTTTCTATATATTGCTCCTTCCATTCCCACCACCACTTGCGACCACGGCAGGGATCTGGAACGAGGGAACGAGAAGGAGTAGGGGGTCAGCCTCAGGTCCAGCTAATGTGCAGCAGATGAAAACTATATCTCTGTCTCTCTCTCTCTCTCTACATCCCTCTCACACACACACACAGACAGCACACACACACACAGCACACACAGACATTTCCCTGCTGCCAGACAAATTAGCAGGAAACCTATTAAACCCCCGAGGGGATCGGAGGGGACACCCCGGTCTACCTCATCTCAGCCGCGACGGCTCCCCTCCTCCCTCCTCCTGTCTTTATTCCATCCCTCTTCCACCCAGCTAGCCCTTGTGGAGCCTCAGCAGGTCAGCCCCATTGGGAATCTGTTTATGGAGTCTCTACTGTACAGCTCACAGTAGCTGTTTTTGGTTGACAGGCCGGGTCTAACAGGGGTTGAATCCTGAGGGTCTGACATTACGCAATCACTGGTGTGTCCGGTCTTAGTAAATGATTTCAGACCAGACTATCGCATGACTGAACAGTGGGCTACTATGGTGTCTATCTCAGTCTAATATCAGTAAAAACACCCTCTCCAGTCTCAGAGCCAGTGTCAATAATTATATGTTTTTTTCGTTTTTGAAAGGTCCCTCAACATCTGGTGCTGGTTATACAGTATATGTGTGTGTTTGTGTCTATGTGTGTGTGTGATCTTTCGAGTGAAAGTCACTGATTCATAGACACTGGTTGTTTGTTATTGTGGAGAGTGACTGTGATTGGGAGTATGCACAGGACTATTAGTCATCGAGAGAGAGAGATACTTTGGGGTATGATCTAAGGTGGTGGTTTCCCAGAGAGGTATTTTGTGTCTACAACGTCTCACCATGGTGCAGCTAACTCGGTGTCTATACTGATGGCTGAGATGTTTATGGAAGCAGAGATAAGACCTGACCCACATGTGTCATGTGTCAGGTGCTGTCTTCACCTGACCTACAGAGGTCTATTTAGGAAAAGATAATACAGGATACTCATTTCCCTTCGTTTCACCACCTCTGCTCCTAAATAGCCCTATTATTCCACAGAGAATAGGAAGAGAATTTACAAAAAAAAAAAAAAACGATTGTGCCCTTGTGCGTTGCCAGGTACATTTAGGCTTGGGTAATTCGCTTTTTTTCTATCGATGCAAATTAAGAGAGAAAGGGATTAATTATTTATATAAAGCTATTACATAGTGGGCCGTTGTTTTTAAGTTGTGGGATAGAGAGAGAGAGAGAGAGAGAGAGAGAGAGAGAGAGAGAGAGAGAGAGAGAGAGAGAGAGGAGAGAGAGAGAGAGAGAGAGTGAGTGAGTGAGTGAGAGAGAGAGAGAGAAAGGGGGAGGGAGACTTAGAGCCCAGTGAGTGTGTTACTTGGCGTAGACGCATCAGTGCTGCTGTGGAGAGAACATCTCGTCGATCGTGTCTGCCCGGACCCTCTGAAGGCATTACTCGCGAAAGAAAAAAAAAACCGTTAGGGCAGTCTTGGTACATAAAAAAAAAAAAAAAAAAACATTGCAAAAGTGTTGGGCTCTTTTTACACCGGAAGAATGTGGATTTACAAAATTGTTTTTAGCCTCTTCATTGTGGGTTGTTCAGGTAAGTTTTATGCAACGCCGTCTGAGCTTAACGATTATGTCTGTCGCCCTCGGTCGCCCTCAGTTTTCAGTGTAAACAAGCATGTACGTTGGTATTCTGTTGTAATAATGTATATAAGGATATATTATATCATGCCGTTATATTTCCCGCCACAGAAGAATATTAGAACTCATGTATTGATAAGGTGATATGATCGCTCTAGAGTTGCCCTCATCAAAGTAGGCTACAGATCACCATGTCGCCTAAAAGTAAATCGAATTAATTCCGCATCAAAACTTCCTTGGTGTAGTGTTCTGTCAATGTGTCCTAATACCGTATGTCACATGAAGTTAAACATTGCATTGTAAATTATACCTAGGCTCACTGGCCATATTGAATGATTTACTGCTTTGGAGGTGAATTTATAGTGGTATTACATTTAATTAATGGAGACATTCTACAGTAATACAACAATGATGATGAATGATGCATCTACTGTATTCAGTGCAACAAACAAGACAGGCCCTGTAAGGGTCAGTATGAATGTGCATGTTAGGGGAGATAGAGTTCAAATTGGAATTGGCAAGTTAGAGAGACAGTCTTTCTGGCAGATTTTCTGGTATTGCAGACAGAACTTGCAAACAGTGGCAGCGAACGGAACACACTGTGTGTAAGTGTGTGTGTGTGTAGGTGTGTAGTTGTGTGCCTATGCATTTGTATGGGTGTGTCAGTGGGTGTGAGTAAATGTGTGTGAATCTCTGGTTTCATTGGGTGACTCACTAGACAGTGATAAATGACTGTGCATCCTATTTAGTCCTCTGCTGTAATTGCAGTTAAAGCAGGCTAATTGACCCATTGTGAGTCTGCTGAGGTTGCCTCAGGTCTGCTCTGGCAATTAACACATCCTGATCCCACTTTGGAACGCTTCATCCAGTGTCCTGGTCTACTGGTCTACAGGTCTACTGGTGTACTGGTGTGATGGTCTACTGGTGTACTGGTGTACTAGTGTGCTGGTCTACTGGTCTATTGGTCTACTGGTCTACTGGTGTACTGGTGTACTTGTGTGCTGGTCTACTGGAGTACTGGTCTTCGGTTGTACTGGTCTACTGGTCTACTGGTGTACTGGTCTACAGGTCTACTATTGTACTGGTGTACTGGTGTGCTGGTCTACTGGTCTACTGGTGTACTGGTGTGATGGTCTACTGGTGTGATGGTCTACTGGTGTACTGGTGTGCTGGTCTACTGGTGTACTGGTCTGCTGGTCTACTGGTGTACTGGTGTGCTGGTCTACTGGTCTACTGGTGTACTGGTGTACTGGTGTACTGGTGTACTGGTCTACTGGTGTACTGGTCTACTGGTCTACTCGTGTACTGGTTTACTGGTCTACTGGTGTACTGGTCTACTGGTGTACTGGTGTACTGGTTGACTGTTGTACTGGTGTACTGGTCTACTGGTCTACTGGTCTACTGGTGTGCTGGTCTACTGGTGTACTGCTGTACTGGTGTACTGGTGTACAGGTCTACTGGTCTACTGGTCTACTGGTGTACTGCTGTACTGGTCTACTGGTGTGCTGGTCTACTGGTCTACTGGTGTACTGCTGTACTGGTGTACTGGTCTACTGGTCTACTGGTGTGCTGGTCTACTGGTGTACTGCTGTACTGGTGTACTGGTGTACAGGTCTACTGGTCTACTGGTGTACTGGTCTACTGGTGTACTGCTGTACTGGTCTACTGGTGTGCTGGTCTACTGGTCTACTGGTGTACTGCTGTACTGCTGTACTGGTGTACTGGTGTACTGGTGTACTGGTGTACTGGTCTACTGGTCTACTGGTGTACTGGTCTACTGGTGTACTGGTGTAGTCCGTAATGGTCTATTAGTACTGGGGCTCTGCTTGTGCACAGCTTCAGAAACCTGGTGCTGATCTGGCTTAACACTGACAATATGGTGTGTGGTGTGTGTGTGTGTCAGAGGGCAAAAGCAGGAGGAATGCATTACAGGACTACCAGAGGAGCGACGACGTCCTATTGGTGGTCCTCTCCGGTGACCCTTCTTTCCCAACTAAAACCAGGAGGTCGAGCTTGGTCAAGTGTGCCAAGGGCTGCAGCCGAAACAAGAGGATGTCCTTCCCCTGCAGGTACGTCTGTCGCTGTGGAAACACACTCTCACCTATACAGTATGACCGGCTGGTGCTATGGTAACTACAGCGCAACCAACCTTGATAAAGTATCTCTCATCCTACAGTGCATTTTTTACCAAGGCCTGATGGAAGTTCATTGGCTGAGAGTCTAAATAATGACCATCATATCTCTCCTCCTCGCCCTCTGTCGTTCTTCAAATTTGGCCCCCTTTTTCTCGACTTCTCCTCTGCTTTCTCTATCCATCTCTCTCCAGAGCGTTCCTCTACGATCATAAAAACAGGAAATGCCAATGGCTCTCCTTCGACAGGAACTCACCAGGAGTCCAGAGCCAACAGGACTTCAACTACCAACTGTACCAGAAGAAAGGTACTCTCTCTCTGTCAGCCTTTTCCCCATATCTCTCTCTCTCTCTCTCTCTCTCTCTCTCTCTCTCTCTCTCTCTCTCTCTCTCTCTCTCTCTCTCTCTCTCTCTCTCTCTGTCACTCTTTCTCTCTGTGTCTCTCTCTGACTCCTTCTGTGTCTGCCTTTCTCTGTCTCTTTCACTTTCTCTTTCTCTTTATCCTTGCACATGGTACATGCATACGTGTTACAAATGCATCTTACATTGCTGTTAGGAATACATGTCACATTCACACGTCATGCAGTACATGCATCTTACACGACGTGTACATACATGTAGAAAGCCATGTTATATGAGTGCATGCCGTGCTAGTTAGTCATTGCCTGCTCCTACCTTGATGCTGTGGAGGGCTTTCCTCCTCTTGGTCGGTGGACTGTAATTAGCAGCTGTTTGTGTCAACAATGCTGACTCCTCCCTCGACTGTAACAAACACAACGTTTTACACAGCAGTGTGCAGACTCCCCATGGAGCGCTGCACAATAGCAGAGCCAATTCCACGCGAGCCAAGAGTTTAACTGTCTGCTTTCTTCATTATATACAGACACACACACACACACACACACACACACACGGCACTGGCTCACAGTATGTGCCTTTTTTGTTGTCTCTCACCCCCTTCTCCATCTTTCTTTCTTCTCTCTCTCTCTCTCTCTCTCTCTCTCTCTCTCTCTCTCTCTCTCTCTCTCTCTCTCTCTCTCTCTCTCTCTCTCTCTCTCTCTCTCTCTCTCTCTCTCTCTCTCTCTCTCCTGCTCTCTCTCTGTCAGACTACGTGCAGGAGTGTGTGGTGGGGGCAGGGCTCGGCTACAAGGGTCGGACGTCAGTGACAGTGAGCGGAGTCAAGTGCCAAGCATGGGCCTCTCCCATCCCCCATGAACACAAGTAAGACCGATGAACCGACATCACTGTAACACCAGTGGAGGAACCACACAGCATTGTGCATCCACTCTCCAGTGGACCATATATCATCTGAAGCTCTGGGCCTTGTAGTTCACATGCCAAATGCCTGCATTTTTTTCCATTGACTCTTAGCCAGGGCCTAACGACTTGTGTGTGTGTGTGGGAGGGGGGGTACGCGTGTGAGTCTGTGTGTGGGTGCGTGTACTGTATGTGTTGTGTGTGTGAGTGTGTGTGTGTGTGTGGGGGGGGGGGGGGTACGCATGTGGGTAGGTGCACGGGTGTGTACTGTATGTGTGTGTACTGTGTGTGAGTTGGGGTACACAGGGGTATGTGTGTGTGTGCTGACTATCCCTATGTAGTAGTGATGTATTAGATGGTGATTAGACTCAGGGGATCAGTCATTCATCACTGCTGATACAGCCTGACCTCATTGTAAGGCTTTACACAGTCACACACACACCATTTCCTGCTGCGCCCTTCATGTTTATGTAGGTGTACAAGCTGTGTGTGTGTGTGCGTGTCCCTCTCTGAAACACAGAGACACACACAACCTCTGACCAATACGCACACATAACATTTGAATCACCAACGCTTATGTGGTTACAGAGGAGACTAAGATGATCTTTACCTGTGTCTCTCTCTTGCGAGGGCAGGCATATACAGCTGACGCCTGTGCCGTTATGCTTGATATCGTTGGGAAAAGAAATACAGCTTATCCCAGAGAGCCGAGACATAGAGAGATAGCAGCCTGTCCGTTTGTTCACGGTGCTAATAAAGGAGCATTAGAGCTGTCGGGATCTCTGGTTCGACAGTATGCCTCGGTAAGCAGGGCCAGACAGGGAGTTAGCTCTTCACCTGTCAGTGCTGATTCAACTGGGAGGATGAGGGGAAGCAGTCCTGAGACCGAGGGAGAGAGAAAGAGAGAGAGGTGGGGAGAGACCGAGGGAGAGACAGAGGTGGGGAGAGACTGAGGGAGAGACAGAGGGAGAGACCGAGGGAGGGAGAGGTGGGGAGAGACAGAGGGAGGGAGAGGTGGGGAGAGACCGAGGGAGAGACCGAGGGAGAGACAGAGGGAGACAGACCAGAAAAAATGGGGAGGGAGAGCGATGGACAGGTCATTCAGACCGTCATTCCGACAGGACCTTTCTGGTTTTGACTCCAGTCACAAACTGACCTCTGCCTGAACTGAAATGAGTCATTACCGCATAGTCACTCCTTTAAGAACACATGGAGAGGAATGGAGTCCACACAGTGATGTGTGTATCAATGAGTACGTAGCATGCAGCTTTAGATGTCCTACTGGTGTATGTAAGTGTACGTGTGAGTGTGTGTGTGCTTGTGTGTGTATTTACCTGCGTGTCTTTCCCAACAGGTTCCTGCCCAGGAGGAACAAGAAGAAGGACTTGCGAGAGAACTTCTGCCGTAACCCTGACAACTCCAGCTCTGGACCCTGGTGCTTCACCTCTGATCCCAGTCTGAGACACCAGCGGTGTGGAATACCTCAGTGCTCCCAGGGTACAACACACACACACACACACACTCACCAGATGCTCACATGTATAATGATACAGACACATGCAGGAAGACTCACTGCAGACTCACACAAAGGAAGTAGGCACACCTACTAAATTCACACACACATTGAAAAACCAATTACCGGTTTGGTAAGGATTGTTTGAGAAGCAAACACACACAAACACACAGGCCAGCTTGAAATGCTGCCCACACGCTTGTGGTCGAACCAATTTGGGCCCAATATTCCCCAATGTACTGCTGCTAATTAGAGTGAAGTTTACTGTACCATTGTGTGCTCATTGTAACATGCCATGTCCAGCTGCATCCATGCATGTGTTTGAGTTTATACACTTGTATTCATTCGGCAGATGGTTTTTTTCTAAAGTGAATCACAAACAGCGTGTATAATCTACTGAGTGTGGGAACCAACAATACTATAGTCCACACTGGGCAGGGTGAAACCTAGCTTCCTTGTCCTGGGGGGGTTTTGAACCCACAAACCACTGTACCCAAGGCACATTCCAAGGGTCATGCCTTACTGTATCACAGAGAGCTCAAGCGGGAGCTCAGAACTTTCATGCTTGCCCTCTCTGAAGTCCTCCTCTCCCAGCTCTACATGGTCTCCCCCCTAAGGCTGACAGCTGCCGATGGAGGTCCTACCCTGGTGCTGTTTAGACTTCACGAAGGTCTGCTTCCACCACCTTCCCACTAGCCACAAGGCCCTGCGTTTATATCGACGGTGTTCCCAACTGTAAGACGCCTCCTACATAGGCCTGCCGAGCAAGCCTCATTATCCATCCGAAGCCAAACATGAGCCAGCCTGACTCTCAGGCAGGCAGAGCTCCCCCTACGGGGCAGAATGAGGACCTGCAGTCTCCAGTGCTGTGTGAGAGGAGCTCCCCGGCGGGGCTGTTGGCCTTGTGATGAGCAGGATGTGAAGAGGGTGAGGGACTGGTGTCGAGTCAGCGTCGAGTCAGCGTCGAGGAGATAAGACGTGAGGGGAATGCTCAGGTCTCTCACCAGCTCAGGATTCGGAAGAGCCCGGTCTCTCTGCTGGGAGTTTGGGTTCTGCTCCAGTACAACAATGACTGGGAGGATTTGGTCAGAAATGATTTTTTCCTTAATAGGAAACGTATGCAGGGATATTAGGACACTGACACACATGCACACTAGCATGCACGCTTACACACACTTTCTGTTTCACACACATGTACACACACATCATTCCACCCACCCACCCACGCACACACACACAGACACACACACCAGGGATGTTAAACCTGATGTGTCATAGGAACAGCAGACCCGTGGACATCTGTTTCCGCTCTGTGTATTGAGCTGTTTACAAGTCTGTGTGCACAGTCACAACAGCACCACAGAACCGACAGACACAGAGTCTGTTGCACGTCCCATGCAACTAGTTATTGTTGTCATGACGTACAACACACAGATTGCTGTGTTCTTTCCACTTTTTCATCATCCTGGTATTACGGTCAAACGTGTATCATGTTTGTTTTGTTGTATCTCTTTCCTTTCTACTGCTGAATCACCCATATGTCCCTGCCTGGGGATCCATAAAGTGTGTTTCTTTCTTAACTTCTTTTAAGTTGTGGTGTGTTCTGTTTATAATATTGTTATTGAACTAGCTCCGTCTACTCTTCATGTTTGCTTGATGTTTGTTACATCACACTGGCCGCACACACGCACACGCACACACACACACACAGCACCGGTCCACACACAAACTCGCACACAAACATACACGCCCACACACACTCTCCAGCTTGCAATTCTGCCCATACCACTTGTTTGACCAAATTGCCCAACAGCCCCCAATGTACTGCTGCTAATTAGAGTGATGTTGGCTGTACCAGTGTGTGCTCACAGTAACTGGCCAAGTCCAGCTGCATTCAGGCGTGGGTTACAGTTCATCCTGTCCTCTCTAATGTCATCATTTCCCGGCTCTGTAAACAGTTTCAACCTAAAGAGAACTCCAGCCCCCAGCCTCTGACAGAGTAGCAGAGTCTGACAGAGTCTTAGAAGCCAAACAACACAGCAGGCTCCCTCCCTCAAGCTCACTCTGCATCTTGGTGTTCCTTCTCGTCTCTCATCTCTCGCTCTCTCCACGTCCGCTGTCTCACTGACCTGTGTGTGGGTGTATGTGCGGGGGTGTCTGTTTGTGTGGCGTGTGTATGATGTGTGTGTATGGTTGTGTGTGTCCTACAGTGGAGTGTGTGAGCTGTAATGGAGAGAGCTACAGAGGACCGATGGACCACACAGAGAGCGGACGAGAGTGTCAGCGTTGGGACCTCCAGGAGCGCCACAAACACCTTTTCCACCCCAAGAGGTAACACACACACTCTTTCATATGCATACATACACACACATACACACACACACGCTCTTGTCCTGTGCAGAGACATGTTCTGGGACACATGTCCACGTCTCGGCAAAAAAAAGGAGGAAAAAAAAACTGAATGCAGTTCTTCATGCAGAGGCAGTGCAGGACGTGTGTGTGTGCGTGCGTGTGTTTGAGTAGTTGTGTGTGTGTGTGCAGATCAGTGATGGTGTATTCCCCAGACTGGTGGCAGGTGGTGTGGATTAGCTAAGTCTCGTTAACACGTCCTTAATCATCCCAGTGTTTCTGTAAATGAGAAGGGCCAGACTGGAACACACACAGAGACACACACACACGCACAGACACACACACACGCACAGACACACACACATGCACAGACACACACACACGCACACACACACACACACGCACAGACACACACACACGCACAGACACACGCACAAACACACACACATGCACAGACACACGCACACCTACCGGGCCCCTACCGGGCCCCTCTCAAACTGACACCCTGGGTCGTATGTCAACATGATAACAGGGAACACCTGTGCTGTGCTGCTCTTCGTGAACACGTTTTACTCTGCTGCCATGTCTGTCTGAGGGATATTCTGCATGTTAATACTGGCTGCCCGTGTGTGTGTGTGTGCGTGTGTGTCTGTGTGTGTGTGTGTTGTCTTTGGAGGTATCCTGACAAAGGCCTGGATGATAACTACTGTAGGAACCCTGATGGACGGCATAGGCCCTGGTGCTTCACTCTGGACCCACACACGCCATGGGAGTACTGCAACATCAGGACCTGTGGTGAGTGTGTGTGTGCCTGGCTTTGATGCATGTAGATGTATGTACTCGCGTTTCTCTCCACTGCGTGAGTGAACTCGCAAAATCCCCCCCACATTCCCCCAAATTGAATGCCCCCCAACCCCTGACAAAATGCACATGGTGTTACACAGTCCACTCTCTCTCTATTCTTCTCTCTCTCTCTCTCTCTCTCTCTCTCTCTTTATCTGTCTATCTATCTCTCTTTCCCCCTCAGCCCTCCAGTCCTCATGCCTGAGTTGTCATGTCTTCTCTAATAGGTTCAATGTTTATTTGAGTCTCATTGGTCCGCTGTTTATTGTTTTGTGCTAATGTGTGCTAATACTGAGGGGGGCTCAGTTACTCTTCCACATAAAGCAGCTGTCAGACACACAGACAAAACACCAGGGTCACCCACACACACACACACCTCCTACAAGACACACAGACAAAACACCAGGGTCACCCACACACACACACACACCTCCTACAAGACCGACAGAAAAAACACCAGGGTCACACACACACACTTCTTGCCAGACATACAGACAAAACAGGGTCTTACACACGCACACACACACCTTGTTCCAGACATACTGTACAGACAAAACACCAGGGTCACGCACAAACACACCTCCTGTCAAACACACAAAAATATTAGCAGATCACTTACAAGTCAGTGAGCAGAGTGTAAGTGTGTGTGTCTGTGGGGGTGTAGGTCTTGTCTGCATACATGTGTAAGTGTGTGAGTGTGTAGTTGTGTGTGTGCTTCAGTGTTCAGTTATTCTGTCACTTCTGCTTGTTGATGCACTTTAAGTGAATGAAGACCGCAGGCATAGGGTTACTGTTTGGTTGAGTGGGTTCTTTCTCTCTCTGTGTCAGCGTGTCTTTCCCGGGCCTGTCAGAAGCATGCTACAGTCATCAGTTGACCTGGCACCAACATTACTTCATGGCATCCTTCCATCTGGGACCAACAAATCCCCTTCCTCTCTCCCTCCACCTGCTCTCCTTCCTCCTCCGCCCCATCTACTCCTGCCTCCTCCTCCTTCCACTGCTCCTCCTTCTCCCTTTCCTCCACTCTCCTCCCGCTCCTCCACCACCTCCTCCTGCTTCCCTTTCTCATACTCCGCTCCTCCTTCTCGACCTCCTCCCTGTCCCTCCCTCCTCTTCCTCCTCCTCTTCGCTCTCATTCCATTTCTCCTCACTCGAGGTTCTGACAGGGAGGGAATGCTGGGAAGAGAACCAGTTTACGACCCAGTTAGTCTTAATCAAAACAAGACGACATGGGGGGGGAAAGAGGGAGGGGGGGGCAAAGACAGAGACTGGAAAGAGAGAGGGAGAAAGAGAATAGAACGAAGAGGTAGAGAGAGAGAGAGAGAGAGAGAGAGAGAGAGAGAGAGACAGATCGAGAGAGACATGCTAAACTATTCAGGCCCATTTCTGTGTTTATTGTTGTAACAACTAACTGTTTAATGATATACACGATGCCCAAGTATTTATTTTGGATTGAAAAGTTATAGATTACACACTGACACATGCAATTACTAAAAGGATTTAAAAAAACAGTCGACAAACAGACACATCGAGAAATAGAGCAGTTAGACCATTTCAGTCGTGTTCAGCCATGCATGTTGTTGGAGGCCACAGCTCTCCCTAGAGGAAGCTGCTCTATTTCTACAATGGTCCAGGTGCTGAATGTCAAACCAAGGTTTTAGCGCAGGAAAATGAATCCCATCCACATTTACATTAAGTCATCCAAGTTCCGAGAATAACTTCCGACTTTCTGTGTTTCTGGGCCGTGACCCTGTGACCCCCAGACCTAGACGTCATCCCTCAGGTGGAGGTGACCACCAAGTGCTTCCGTGGTCGAGGGGACGGGTACAGGGGCACGGTGGGCGTGACGCCGAGCGGAGTGACATGTCAACGCTGGGACTCCCAGTACCCCCACAACCACACGTACACACCCCAAGACTACCGCTGCAAGTGAGTCCCACACACACCCACACACACACAAACAAGCGCACACACAAAGCAATGCAGGAGCTTACGTACACACACACACACATTTATGCACACACAAAAAACACCCTTTGTGTTCCAGAGATCTGAGAGAGAACTACTGTCGGAACCCTGATGGACAAGATCTCCCATGGTGCTTCACTTCCGACCCTAACATCAGGACAGCGTTCTGTACCAACATACCCCGCTGTGACACCAAGAGCATCCAGCCTGATGGTGAGCGATCCAGGAACTAGAAAAACTCATCTGGATCAGATTTGACATCCGTTCTAAAGCCAAGCCAAGCCCTAGCCCTAGCCGTAGATGTAGCCTTTATCTTAACTTTAACCTTAACCCTGTCTCTCAAGGCAAATTCGTATCTGTTCTGGTCCCCAACTCTGTTTCTGGGACATGCTGTTGTTTTAGGCTTAGCCTCAGAATGGTCCCTGAAGGCACGTCCTGAATCTCTCTCTCTCTCTCCATTTCTTTCTCTCTCTCTCTCTGACTACAACCCCTTATACTAACCTAATCTGTCTGACTATTTCAGCATTGTCCCTTTGACAGTGAGGGAAGAGCTTCTAAAGGTAATTTCAGGGGGAAGTTCTCATTGTAGATGGAGACATAACAGGCAGAGCAGAACAATACAGCTTGTCAGAGTGGATACAAATCGAACTCCATCTAACAGGACGGCAGGGACATGTGTGCATTTGTGACTGCATGGGCTTGTGTTCTGGTTGTGGTCACTTCTCTTAGGCTGTTTTGTGGTCTAATCTCCAGTGCTTGGTGTTCCCACAGTCAGATGAGGGGACCCTTGCCAGTTTGGAGACTGTATTTAAGGTTGTGGTTGTGGTCGACCAGTGGTCTATTTTCACTTTGGGGTTGCGTGTGTTCCCAACTGGGGTCTAATACAACTATAATCATGATTCTGGCCACTGGAGATTTGGACTGCTTTGGTTATCAGACTATTGTATCAGAGTCCAACAGTGATTGTTTTAACTACAACTGTGGGATGGCTTATGTGACATGAGCTTGGAGAGATGTTCTAGATTACTATCAATGACTTGGTTGTTGATAGAAAAGCATCAATGTTGTAAATGAAAAGTGTAGCACATGTTCTCATCCAATTTACAGACCTTAACAATGTTAATACTAATAACGACCCGTCTCCAAAAGTACAAGATCTGGACGAAATAACAAACGAGCTAAAGTGAAAATCCTAGCTGACGTTCATTCTCAAGTGAAGTCATTCCTTAACTTGTGTTGGGTGGGGATGTGTTCCAGACTGCTATGAGGGGAGAGGAGAGAGCTACAGAGGAGAGACCTCCAGGACCAGATCAGGCCTGCCCTGTGCTCCATGGAGAGACCACAGCAGCAGGTATCGACCACAGCACCTTCCCAGCTAACCCCTCACCCACCCCCCCACCCCCCCCACCCCCCTCCCCACACACACACACACAACACAGTTCGACCGCTAACGCCATGGTGTACGCAAACACTACCAGGGTTAGCTTTCGCTCCGTTTCTATAGAAACAAGGCAGTGTTCCGCAGTGCAGTTGTTCTCGGGTTCCCCAAGGACACGCTTCTTCCCTATTGGTGACTGTTCCTCATTAGAATCATCGGATCTCTGCATTGAAGGAAAGGACTGCTTCGCAGTGACTATCGCAACAAACGTAACTTCTGCTCGACGAAACAAACAGCTTAGCATTCCCTTATCCCTGCACATCTTATGGACATGCGCTCTTGACTGAATCGGTGTCGCAAGTTTGGGGGTGTGTGCATGTGGTCTGTATATGTGAATCAGTATGTGTCCCTCCCAGAACCACATGTGTGAAGCTGAGAGGTCAGTGTGGGTCAGTGAAGAGTTGACCAGCGGTTGACCTCCAGTTAACTGGTATTATGGTACGCAGGAAAAGGCTTGCTCTGTGAGTTCTCACTGGGTAGGCTGAAGGGTGGAGGGGTGTCTCTAATGCAGAGTTAAGTGTTACTGTGAGAATGACTCAACCTAGCAGGAATGAGTCCCGGTGATAAGCAGGCTTTGGGACACACACTTCAGGCTTCACCTTTGACCCTGCCCCGCGCTCCCCCTCCATGGAACACTTCAAAGCCAATCGGCTTCTCCGCCTGGCTCCCGCCCAGAGGTCAGGAGTGGGGGGGGGGTCACGGAGCGCTGGGTGTTTATGCTAGCTACAGACTGAACTTCACTCGCACACACACACACACACACACACATACACACCCTGTAAACTCTGCACCCCAGGGTTGGTACCACACATTCCTCCTCCTCCTTGACACTATTTCCCTTATCGCCCCATGAATTCGGCCTGGGAAAAATTCAGCTTGCAGCTTTCCAACTGTTGCCAGAATTCCCTGGTGAGGGATAAGTCAGCGTGTGTGGGTGCTTCATGAGCAGAGGCCTGCCCCAGAGCTTTCCCTCTGTGTCCCTCAGAGAGACCATACACAGCTGTGTGGTCTCTGCATAGGGGGCCTATCTCACTGTGGATCTCCGGTTTCCCCCAGAGGAGCAGATTCCCGACCAGCCCTACGTACTGGTGCAGCGCAATATGTAATTCAAGTATCATGCTTTCTTTATTTGTGTGTTTGTTTGTGTGTGTGTGTGTGTGTGTGTGTACAGAGGAGAAAGAGATGCTGCTCTGTTGATTGCAAGCAAGGATGGAAGCTTCTGCAGGAACCCAGATAAAGACCAGCATGGGCCCTGGTGCTACACCAACAGCTCTGCCCTCTCCTGGGACTACTGCATGGTCAAACCATGTGAGAGAACGTTTTTTAATATAAACACATTATTTCCATAGAGTATAATACAGTAAGTGTTGTATAAGTGCATTATAGTATAGACCGTATATACTGTCAACATTTTTATTATCGAATATGTTTGTTTTGCACGCTTCTTCTTGATATTATTATGATCCTTATTGTCTCCACTCCATTTTGGCACATGATAAAATGGAAACAAAAGAGGGAAAGAGAGAGAAAGTCTGTGTTTATTTGACCATGTATTTCTTTTCTTGTGAATAGTAAATCAGGCAGAGATTATGTAAATCGTTCTGTACTGTACTCTGTCATACATTCTGCACAGACCCACACCCACACACACATACACACACACACGTGCACGCATATATCTGTCTACACTCCCGGGTCAGAGTGTGAAAAGAGATTCACATCCATCAGGGTGACAGGGAAGTGTGTGAGCATTCCCACATAGGCCACAGGGTGAAATACTTTACGTGTGTGTGTGTGTGTGCGCGCGTGTCTCACTAATGGATGCCCGTGCATTGTATCTTATCTCCTCAGTGTCTGACATGGTGTCACCCTTTACACTGTCTAATCTGTCCCCCCCCCCCCCCCCCCATTCGACAGGTGAATCATCCCAGAACAGCATCCCTCCTCTGGGTGAGTGTGTGTTCTGTGTGCCGCTCGACATGGAGCTCCGGGGTAGGTCACGAGAGATGAAGTGAGGGATGTGGAATGTTCTGTCTTGTTCTCCCAGGGGAGGTGTCCACCGTGTCCTGCTTCATCCACAAGAGGACCCGGATCGTGGGCGGAGCTCCCGTGGCCATCGCTGACGGCAGCTGGATGGTCAGCATACAGAAAGGGTAAAGAGCACACGCACGTACATGCACAGGCGCATGTATACACACACGTGTTTGCACACACACAGACACACATATGCACATACTCACGCACGCACACAAACAGTGTACCCATATTCACTAATACAGACTCCGTCGAGACTTTGGCTGTTAGTTCCACCCGGTGGTGCAGTCCAGTTTGAGGTAATGGGCATGCCGTAGCGTACTGCGTCCATACATGTCCCATAAACCACACAGCAGGTTACACCCCCGTGTAGAGACGTAGACGTCAGGGAGCACAGTCAAGCCCCAGCGACAGTGTGTGAGGAGGTCCCTGCTGTGCTCTGTGTCCTCTCCAGGGGCTCTCACTGGTGCGGAGGCTCCCTCATACGAGAGCAGTGGGTGCTCACCGACAGACAGTGCTTCGCCTCATGGTATGCCACCCCTGCCTTTTTTTTATGTCCTTTAGCGTCCATTCCTTTCATTTTCTTTTTTTCTATGTTGTTCGGAGTGTATCTGGGTTGTATTTTTATGAAGGCCTCACACATACGTTTGTTGTTTGTCGTAACGTTCTCCCCTCAGTGTCCCTGATATCAGTGAGTACCGTGTATGGCTGGGCGTGTCCGACCTCAGCGAGGCAGGCCCTGATAGGTCCAAGAGACAGGAAGTACGCATCGCTCATGTGGTCTGTGGTCCTGAGGGCTCCAACCTGGCCCTCATTCGGCTGGCCAAGTAAGTGCCCGTCTCAAACCTCCTATGTAAACTTCCAGATATATGTGATGAAATACAATGTGATACTATATACTGTGTCCAGGCCAGCGCTTCCTGCAGACAGGGTCCACACCATTCAGCTGCCTGTGGCCGGCTGCTCCATCTCCGAAGGGGCGATCTGTAGCATGTATGGATGGGGAGAGACCAAAGGTGCCAATACCACCCCGACCATCCACAGCTAACCCAGATCTACAGTCTCACACGAACACGCCTACCACAGATCCATCATGCCAGACCCAGAGTTCATAGTTGTGGTGGGAGATGAAGAGGAGGCTGATTGGATGTTCGACGATGATGGGAACGTTGTTCTTTCCCCCTAGGGACGGGCCACGAGGGCGTGTTGAAGGAGGTGCACCTGCCTGTGGTCGGTAACGAGAGGTGCAGACAGCAGCACAGGGGCAGTATGCACATCAACCACTCCCGGATCTGCGCCGGGGGCAACAGGGACGAGGGAGTGTGTGAGGTAAAAGCAGCTCCCATGCACTGCAAGAAGGTTTCTCCTCTAATCCCACTTGGACGTAAATAGATCTTCTTTCCGGAGGTTTCCGTTCGCTCCAAAGTGTCTCCAAAGACACGTACTAGTCTCAGAAGGTATTCTTCGAAAACGAAAAGAGTTTGCGAGTGTTCTTTGATGTGTGTGTGTGTGTGTGTCTTCTGCCGGCAGAGGGATTACGGGGGCCCCTTGGTATGTCTGGACGGCGAGAGCAGGGTGATCGTGGGCGTGAGCGTCAACGGGCGAGGCTGTGCCCGCGCCAACCGACCGGGCATCTTCATCAACGTGCCCTTTTATACCCAGTGGATCTACAAGGTCTTCAAGTACTACCCTGACCCTCCGGAGATCAACTAGAGACAAGAACCTGGCGACTAACAAGAACCCACAACCATGACACTAAAACGCAACCCTGTGACCGACCGCATCCAAGAGACTTTACCTAGCCACGACAATAAACCCAGCTAATGAGACCAAGTCAGCCATGACACCAAACCCAGCCATGTGACTAAACCCAGCCACAACATTTAACCCAACCCAGACGACCAAATCCACAATCACAAAACTAAACTCAACCATGACACTAAACCCAACCAAGTCCTCGATCCAACCAACAAAAAGTATCCATATCAGTGAAGTATGGCTGATACATAGACATCTAGGTGAACGTGTAGGCTGGGATGTTAAACTGTAGCAGCAAGTTCTAGCAGGCTTGCAGTGGGGCCTAAATGCAAAAACTGGTTTGAGGAAAAAAGTTGAGGTTCTGAAGACACTCTGGACTGTCAAGTAAACCTGTTGTGGACATGTCCTCTCAGCTAATAATCTGCCCCCCCCCCCTCCCATCGTTCATTCAATGCAACAGGTCCGTTGGAGGGGTGTGTGTGAAAACTCTCTGATTCCTGACATTACTTGAATGTACTGGACGCCAAAAAGGTAGTGTCTCTGCGTGTCTCTAGTGTGCTCGTCTGTATGCTTCTGCGGGCCACTCGTCAAAGGGTCCCTGCACGAGGGCACTAGCAAGTACACTCCAACAGAACTCCCAGCCTCTGAAGGGCACTGAAGTGGTGTCTCTCTGTATATACTACTTAAATGAGTGTTTGTGACACTCCAAAGGTGACGTAGGTCTTATAGATCTGTGGAGAGGAGGGCGGCTCGTTGGCCCGAAGGGAATGATAGATAAAAGATATCTGCTTTAAGCCAGAGGGAAGGTGGCTCTCGTACTGTACAGACAGGAGCTTGAGATTGAAGGGGGTACTTCATGTGGGATTCCAAAAACAAACATACAGCTGTTTGCTTTTGAGTAAGGTGACCAGGAAGCCACTGAATGTATATATGTGTACATAGGTTTGTGAGTTCTGAAATGTTCCATTTGACTGTGGTGTTGCAAATCCTCTCATCCCCTCCTCTCGCCTCCTCTCCTCTACCCTCTCCTTTACCCTCTCCTCATCCCTTCCTCTCGCCTCCTCTCCTCTACCTTCTCCTCCTCTCCTCACCCCCTCCTCTCGCCTCCTCTACCCTCTCCTCCTCTCCTCATCCCCTCCTCTCGCCTCCTCTCCTCTACCCTCTCCTCCTCTCCTCACCCCCTCCTCTCGCCTCCTCTACCCTCTCCTCCTCTCCTCATCCCCTCCTCTCGCCTCCTCTCCTCTACCCTCTCCTCCTCTCCTCACCCCCTCCTCTCGCCTCCTCTCCTCTACCCTCCTCACCCCCTCCTCTCGCCTCCTCTCCTCTACCCTCTCCTCCTCTCCTACTGCTGTCTGTGTGTGTTTTAATGGAATCCTGACTGAATGAGTTATTCACTCCGCACCCTTATACCTTGGCAGACCTCCAGGCACAATCCACTCTGGATATTAGCTTCACAAACTCTGTCAGTTCAAACATTTACTGAAATTGAGGGATGTTTTTCATCTTTTCATTGTCTGTTCTGAGTGCTTTATTGGATGAGTGAATGGCCCATCAAACAAATCAAACCTCTAAATGTTAATGTATGTGTTTCTACCTGGTAAAGGAGTATGCACTGTGAGCCTCTATGTGTTTGTGTGTTTGTGTGTGTGTGTGTTTTATCTCCATGCGTGTACGTGCTTGTGTGATGGGTTCCAAATGATGTAAGCTGCTATATACCAAACAAGTTGTTAAGTATCCTGTTTCCCATACCAAGTATACCACACTGTACATTCTCATCTATTATCATTGTAATTGGTATGTGTTCATTTGTTGTGCCTTGATCTCAGTGTAAGTGCATCGTAGATGGATCTTATCTGCCCGTGGCCATAGCCTATAATAAACAGAAGTGGCAATAAAGTGAAATCACTATGAAACATGATCCGCTGGCCTTCTGTTCTATTGTTCATCTGCCAGGTACTACCAGCGGCGAGGCGATCGGCTGGTGGATTGCTTCTCAATCCACCAGCCGTTGCAGTGTTCTGACCTGCCACAGGGTGGCGCTGTTATGAAGGGAATACGAAGTTCACCGGCGACCAAATTGAAACCACTGCCGTCGTGAAAAGGCTACCAACACACAGTCACACCTCCTCCTGTCTAACTCGGGGCTATTTGTATGTGAGAGATGAGGTGTTGTAACAGAGGCCCGCTTCTAGATTGTCTTTAAAGGGAGGGGGGTGGGGGGGGGGGGGGGGGGGTGAAGGAATGCTGGAGGCATGGACTGAAGTGGAGTGGGGGGGGGGGGGATGACGGACAGGGAGTACGGAGAGAGATGGGGGAACGGAGGGAGAGGGGGAGGGAAGGGAGGAAGGACTGAGGGGTAGGGTGGAGAGAGGTAGCACAGGGTGAGAGGGAGAGGAGGGAGAGCTGGAGGAAAGGGATTAAATGCTGAATCTATTCATGTGCAGTAGTATTAAAAAAGTTATAGGGCCAGCAGAAAATACACAAGAATAGACATTTTCCTCATACGGTTTGCATTTTATGAGCACTGTGGACTAGTGCTGACACACACCGCCTGAGCTGCACAAGTGCACGTGACCACACGCACACACATGCACACTGCACATATGGATGCATATGACCGTACACACACATATACATTGCACATATGGATGCATGTGACCACACATACACACGGCACATGGAGATGATTGTGACCACACACACGTGACAGGTCTTCCAGAAGACTAGTCTTGTGTGTTCCTTCCCCAGGACAGACATGGTAAATGAACCATGAAACATGGCTTGTGTCGTTACTTAAGTAAGAACCCCTGTTGTAGCTGCTTGTTTGTGTGTGTGTGTGTGTGTGTGTGCACTGTATGAATAGTCAAGTGGATAGTTCGCTTGTTTGCAGTTGTATTACAATTGCATGGAGGCCATGATGTGCATTATCTGCTGCAATAAGTGAAAAGCAATGTTGAAAATCCAGACAAACTTCTTCAATTTTTTATCTGGAATTAGAAATGCGGATTCTAAATGTGAATGTTGGTTAAGTGTTCTTTAGTCCTGAACAAAAGACCGAACTCGAAACAGCTATTGAAAATTATCCACAGTCACAAAAATCATGCAGAGTTGGAAGTACATCGTGAATTTGTGTGTGTGTGTGTGTGAGTGAAATCTAATGTAAAGATGGGGGGTAAAAGCTCTTAAAAGCCACTGGATGCCGTTTTCCTACCATAAAGTTCAAACTAAATAAAACGTAATAAAAGCCATTTGTCATAATCCAATTGCGTTTGCCGTAATGACATTTGAGCTGTTTTTCTGGCACCTTCTGGGTTCACCTTTCCGTCTGACGGCCCAGTTCCTGCTGCGTCTCTGAGGCGGAGGGATGGAAGAACGGCTGGAGAGAGGAAATGAAGGATGGAGGCCTGAGTGTGTTAGGTGTCAGTGTCTGCTTTGTGTGAGGCTTATCACAAAGATTCAATTATCAGAGGATGGAGGGAGAGAGGGAGAGTGGACACACAGGACTTAGAAGCAGACCTTATAAACCACGAGGTCATGTTTAGTAATGGAACACTCCTCTATCGAGCCTCTCGCTAGTCCGCTTAGGGTAAAGTGCTGCTCTCTCAAAGCAGGGACACACGAGGATGGGTCGGTTCATGGTTACAGTATCGACTGCGACAGCCCTTCTCAAGAATGGTTCTCCTTAATATCACGGCTCAGTCGAGCATTTTTCTTTCCTTTTTCATACAACAAAGTCACACCATATAGTGAGACTTCTTAAGAGCCATAACCTAGCTGCTCCTTCTGGGTGTCTGTCATGGGTCTTGAATGTGCTCTTTATCCCACGCACTCACACACAGTCACACACACACATACACACACAGCAAGTGTACTGCTATGACTAAGGCGATTCAGGTTGTCAAGGCCTGCTGACGGCATGTAGGTTGGTTCATGGCACTTCAAGGTCTGGATCGATGGGTGCACTAAGTCATTCGCAATGTAGCAATAGTTGTGTTGATATCGATCATTAGTTATTTAATCAAGGCACTGGAGCAGACAGACAGACCGACAGAGAGAGAGAGACAGAGAAAGAGAGACAGAGAGAGAGACAGAGAGAGAGAGAGACAGAGAGAGAGACAGACAGAGAGACAGAGAGAGAGACAGAGAGAGAGAGAGAGAGACAGACAGAGAGACAGACAGAGAGAGAGAGAGACAGAGAGAGAGACAGACAGAGAGACAGACAGAGAGAGAGACAGAGAGAGAGATCATTCAGCAGAGTAGCGCTGAGCCCACCAGACCAGGGTGTTCTTTCACAATCCCCTTTCAACACCTGGGTCCTCTTTACATAGCATACAGTGGATTTGAAAAGAATGATTAAGTGCCGTCAGTATGATTATTGTGTCTCTCAACAAAGCCCATCACAGAGAGAGATTGAGCCAGGGGGGTATTTTTTTGGTAATACGTGGTATGCCGGATATTGATCTAAAAAAGAGTACGGCACTTTTTATTATTTTATTCGATTGCTTTCTTTGTCTGTCTCTGTTTCTGAATACAATTTCAGTGCCCCGCGTTTCCCTCCCACCCTCCCTCCCTCTCTTGCCCTCCCACAGAGTGTCTCGGGAAGACATTTGGGGAGTGTTATCTAGGTAAAGCAAACCACAGAGCTGCAGTTCCTCCAGAGACACCCACCAGATAGGTATCACTCTGCAAACAATCTATTCTGTTTCTACCAGGATCCTACAGGGAGATATGTACCTGCCACCTCTCTCTCTCTCTCTCTCTCTCTCTCTCTCTCTCTCTCTCTCTCTCTCTCTCTCTCTCTCTGTCTCTGTCTATGTCTCTCTCTCTGTCTCTCTCTCCCCCTCTCGTCTTTCGCTCACTCTTTCTCTCTCTGTCAATCTCTTTCTGTCTCAGTCTCTCTCTCTTTCTGTCTCAGTCTCTCTCTCTCTCTCTCAATCTATTTCTCCCTCTCTCTCCCCTTCTTGTTTTCCCTCTCTCTATCTCTCTCTTTACCCCCCCCCCCCGTCTCTCCCCCCTCCCTGGTCTTTTTGTATTTTTCTTATTTAGAATGTCCCCCCCCCCCCACCCCAGAGGGATCTCAGGGGGAGAGCCATGTTCTGTCAGTTATCTCTCTCAGTTTGAGACATTAGTGTCTGTGTTCCTGTCTCTAGTCTGGGATGGAATTACTCTGGTCTCCCTCAGTGGGAGTGTGCGATCACCGCTGTGATGAGCCATGTGGACCATTGGTGTGGGGCTCCGATAGGTCGAGGTGTGTACGTGTGTGTGGTGCGCGCATGTGTGTGTGCCAGTTCTCCCGCCGTGCGTGTGTGTGTTTTAGTGCGTCACCCCGCTCGCTCTGTCCCAGGTTCCCAGTAGGGTTGGGCATATGGTTACCCTGGGATACGGGCTCCAGATAATGATATCCCTGCCTCCAACAACTTCTATTTGACGTAATAGACCTCATGTCCTCTCCTCGGTTCTCCTCTCCGATTGGCTTTTCTCCTCTGCTCTCTCCTCCTCGCCCATCCTCGCCTTTCTTCTTCCCTTTTTCAATATAAGAACTAAGAAATGTTTTATGCGATGACATTTTTAATGATTCATTATCTGCCTTCTTTGAAAAAAAGAGGGAAATAGAAACGATTTCAATGCTTTTGAAACTGCATCAGACATGGGTATGTCTTTGAACACTCTTATACAAGACCCACACAGCTCGAAACGAACCGAGACAGAACAAAGTGTAACAACAGCAACACTGATCATTCAAGTGAAGATTGTGGCATGTGTGTACTTGCAGGTATGTGTGTGTGTATGTGTCTACATTCTTTATAATGCGCTCAAGGAATTCTTCACACTCGTCAATCACTGCTCTTAGAGAAGGTCAAATAGCGTTGCCCCGGTGATGACCTTTTAAAGAGCCGGGTTGCTAGACAGGGGACATTTAGTTTTATTGGAACATGTGTCCTGTGTCTTTCATGGTCCTCTTTATTTCTGTTTCCAACCCTTTAATCTTCTCGGAGGTAAATCACGCCCTTGGGCTCTGGGAACAACGTCAGGGACATGTATATCACTCCACCATCACCTAACGCTGCAGCAACATCACACAGTAGAGTTCCTCCACCGAGCCCGTTCGCTCGTTCGACCCTTCTCAGGTCTACTTCGGAAACACAGAAGCACGCTTGCCTTTGCACAGACGGCGCAGTCCGTTGAGGAAGGAGGGGAGGTTGAAAGGGATGTTTGTTCGGTGTTTTGCGTCTCCACTAACTGTGATGCTTGTCGGCTTTTATGTCACAGGCTATTCGTTTTGTGTCATTAGGTACGACGTTGCTTTCTATGCAACAAATCCCGACACAACCAAAGCAAACTGTAATACCTTTGATCCGATACCACATTGAACTCAGCTGGTGAGTCGGTGTGTTTGTCGTCACCGTGGTTACCCCGGTGCTCTTACTCAACTGTCATTAATAAGACACAAATCCTTTTCTTCAGCTACAGTAGCCTAAAAGCAGGTGTCACGGTAAATGGCTGTGTGTGTACAATACATGGTTTGATCGTGTGTGTGTGTGTGTCTCTCTCTCTGTGTGTGCGTTGGTGAACTGCTTGGCTGTGCGTGTGCATTTGTGTGTGTGCGTGTGCCGTCCATGTTTCCGTCTGTCCGTCGGTGCATGTGTAGAAGTGTGTGTACACGCACACATGTGGGTGTGTGTGCGTTTAGTAGCAGTAGCTTTTTTACAGGCGGTAGCTCTGACGGTTGCTGGTAGAGAAGGGATGGTGTGTGTGTGTGTGTAAGAGTGCCTGGGTAGGGAGCCAGGAAGGAAGGCTCACTTGTAAATGTGCAGTGCTCTGCAGAAAACAACTCCTTGCGTTTGTGGTCTTGCGCTGCAAATAAGCGCCTCGTAAGTAGGTCTATTTTGTCACAGCATAACTGCCTAGAAGGCAGTCTGGTCCAACATCTCTTCCTGTATCTTCATACTCTTTGGAAAGTATACACACTGATTTGGAGGAGGTTGACGTAACACATCAAATCTCTGTCTCTCCCCCTCACCTTCCACAGAGGACTGTTCTCTTCTTTCTCACACACACACACACAGTGATACAACACACAAACACACAATGTAGACACACAGAAATAGCAATTCAATTCAATGTACAGCAAGAGCTTCGCGTACAGCAGGGCAATAACAGACCCTTAGGGTCCCGAGCACCCAGAATGCATCACGTCAGGAAGATTGAAAGCCTTCCGCTCTGCTCTCTCCTTTACCTGCCTCTTCCTGCACCCCCCTCTTCGCTGTTTTATTGCAGTCACCCGGCTGTCTTTGAATGGAAACAAGCTTTTCTGTCTCTTAATATATGTTCCATTGAGACTGTACTCAGGGCTGAGTGCTCTCTTCAAGGCAAAAAGCAGGTCAATTGCCAATGCTGGTCATTATCTTGCGGTAACAGGAGACAATGTATACGTTTGTACGTCTGTACGCAAGAGTGTGTGTGTGCTCGCGGGTCCATGTGTGTGTGTTGGCGTCAGTGTGCGCACGTGGGACTGTGTACGTCACTGCCCGTGTGTGTGTGTGTGTGTGTGTGTGTGATTGTGTGCCTGTGTGTGTCGTCGGTGATTGCCTGTGTGTATGTGATTGTGTGTGTGTGTGTGTGTGTGTGTGCGTGTGTGCGTGCGTGCGTGAGTGTCCCCAGGCTAGATTCTCTGTAATCTCCTTCCCACTGATCTGATGCGTGCTGACTGCTGGTGACCTTGTAGCATCCCAGTCAGAGGACTGTTAGGCCTGGTGCCTGCCCAGGGTACCGGCCCCACTCCGACTTCCAGCATATTCACACTGCTCTGCTCTCCAGTAACTCCTCATGTCCCGCAGCCCCGCGGACATGTGTGTTTGTGTTGGAGTGGGGGGTGTGTGTGTGTGGGGGGGGAGGGGGGGGGGGGAGTGTGATTGTACGTGTCTGCGTGGTCTGTCTGTCTCTGTGTGTGTGTGTGTGCATAAGACTACATGGTTGCCAAGGGTAGTGAGACTGTTCTTTATGATTGTGCCGGTTGAGAGACAGCACCCTCCAGGGTAGCAGGTCAACACAGTGAGATGTATCCCTGGTGTTCTGCTGGCTTCTCAGGTTCGACTGCCTCCACGCAGACCCAAGCACAGCTCCTGCCCCCTCCACCCTCTCCTTGGTCCAGGCTGTGTGTGGGTTCACCCAGAGCTGAGGCACTAGGATATCTTGTCCATTGCTGTGGGTGGGTGTGTGTGAGCGTGTATATGTGTGTGTACGGGTGTGTGTGTCTGTGTGTGGGTGGGTGTGTGTGTGTGTGTATGCAGATCTGCCAGGCAGCCTGCTAAATGAATGGGCCCTTGAGGGTTTGACTTGAATCCAAAGAAAGTCTTTGTATTGTTGTATGTTTTCCTCTCTCCACTCTGATCTGGTTGTGGGTCCATGCTGAGATCATCTGAGATGGTCTGCTTTGTGTCTGTGAAGGTCCCGTTTTCAACTCGCCACGCACGAGAAACATCCAGTCATCTGGCACATCTGGTCATCTCTAGAAGGTTCTGGGAGGACAGATGAATACAGCTGTTTTAAGATACTTACTTACATTTACATTTATGCATTCAGCAGACGCTTTTATCCAAAGCGACTTCCAAGAGAGAGTTTTACAAAAAGTGCATAGGTCACTGATCATAACAACGAGATAGCCCCAAACATTGCGGGTAGCCAAACATGATGCATACATTGTGAAAACCCCAAAAGTCCCAAAGGGAAGAACCATAATGTAGTTAGACAAGTTACAATTAAACAGCAAGAACCTCAAAAGTACAAGTGTCCCTGTGGAAAAAAGCAAGCAACAATAATATATTTCACGGCGAGTACAATCATTTTAAAACAGTTACAACAAACCAACAAAAGCAACAAGTCTCTCAATAAGAGACATTGTGATCCTGGAGGAAACTAACTAGGAAAATACATAAGATACTTCACCACATAAATGTCTTCCTCACCTTGAATATAACCTGGGCTTGTATCAAGGAAACCATTTTTTCTTCCACATGAATGATGATGTTATGCATTTTGTCAAGCACCCCTTGTGTCACCCTGATGCCTCAGGAGCGCCTGTATACCGGCACTTGATGTCATATCCACCCCGGGGGGGGTGAACACTGTGATGTCACTTCCCCTGCAGTTTACTGTTTCTCCTCTTGCTCTATCTGACAGCTCTTCACAGACCAGAGGTGAGAGCCAACTCAGGTTATTTTGGGGAGGGGAACGAGCTAACCTTTCTTCCGCTCGCTTGTTTGTTTGTCTGTTGTGTGGCAGGTTATTGATTAGGAGCATTAATATATGCAGTTGGATCATGTGTTTTTATGTGGTTGCTGGAGGACAGATGTTGGCCCAGTTCCACTCTCTCGCTCCTGCAGAGTTCCTGTTCTTTATGTAGCATGTCTCCCACCCCCTCCCACCCCCTCCCACCACCATCTCCCCTCTGTGGCACTCTCTCCTCGCTCGCTCGCTCGCTCTCTCTCTCTCTAGTTCTCTTTCTCTCTCTCTCTCTTTTCTGCCTGTTCTTCATACAGCACGTATCTAACCCCCTCCCACCTCTCTCCCCTCTCTTTCGCCTGTTCTTTATGGAGCAAGTCTCTGACTCTTTCCCTTCTCTCTCTCTCTCATCTTCTCTCTACCTCTCTCTCCCCTGCCTTCCTATTCTCCCTCCATCTCTCTCTCTCTCTCTCTCTCTCTCTCTCTCTCGCTCTCTTTCTCTCTCTCTCTCTCTCTCTCTCTCTCTCTCTCTCTCTCTCTCTCTCTCTCTCTCTGTTGCTCTCTCTCTCGTAGCCTCCAGTAGTCAAACCAACACACACAACAATATTGAGAAACAGAACTACAGTTAACAAATATCACACACAATTACATCTGACCTTCAGCAGAGAGAAAGAGATAGACAGAAAGAAAGAAAGAAAGAAAGAGAGAGAGAAAGAACGAAAGAGAGAGAGAGAGAGAAAACCCCATCTGTGGTTTACGTAAAGCCAACAATTAACATTTCAAAAACATTGAACCACCAGACACAAGGCTGTTCGATTCCCTTGGCGAGAACGAGGTACTGGGCTAAACGCAGAGGATGTCTCTGGACAGCAACACACACACACTCAGACACACACACACACACACACGTCAGCCCTCTAACACACAGACCTTCCTGTCATCAATATACTGTTGTGCTTACCAATGCAACGGCAAGCGCTGGCTAATGAAGGTGCACCATCATCACACACATACACACACACTGCTGGCATCTGTGTCAGCCCTAGGGGCAGTGTGATGGGATGGGATGGGAACTGGGTGAGCTGCTGTGGTTGCCTGGTTACGGTAGGGAAGGTCCAGTCATGGATGGTTTTTGTGTTGTGCTATCTAACAGATCCAGCTCTTTACAGCATCTCTTTAACTTCATGGCTAATGTGTATTGACCTGCTTCAGATCTACATCAGAATCCACCGTAGGTCTACGAGTGACAAGGCGGTCATCCTCTCATCCGGGTTCTACCAATATTTCATCAAAAGCTTTTGATAGATGTATTGGAAGATTGTACCTAAATGTATCTCCCTCTCTCTCTCTCTCTCTCTTTCTCTCTCTCTCTCTCTCTCTCTCTCTCTCTCTTGCTCCCTTTTCCTCTTTCTCTCTCTCTTTCTAGCCCTAACTCTGTTAATCTCGCTCTGATTCTGCCTTTCTGTCCCCCTCCCCTCCTCTCCTCCTCTCTCTCTGAGGGGGGAGGTTTTGGTGTCTCTCTGCTCCTCCCTTGTCTCCTCTGGCCCTCATGGAAGGAAAATCTATACGTCCTTCATCCTTGTTGTGTGTGTGCGTGCGTGTGTGTTAATGTGTGTGCGTGTGTGTGTTTGTGTCAGCATCCACTCCAGGGCTGATTGAATTTGATCTCCCAATCTCTGTGCATCTGTGTAAACACTGTGTCACCGTCCTTCAATACGTGTGTGTACGGTGTGTGTGTATGTGACCTTGGCAGAGGTCACATAACAGCTTAGTGATTCCTATCCGTGTTTGCGTGTGTGCGCGTGTGTGCGCGTGTGTCCCTCCAGACAGGTCAGATCAGATGTCTGTTTCAGAGACGCTTCTGTGTTGTCACGGCGACAGACATCTAACATCTGACAGATAGGCTGACAGTTTTATCGTGATGTCACGATGATGTGCGTTCGACCTCTGGGTCTTATCTCAGACATGCTCTCACACACTGCACTATCATGATTCCCGGCCCAGAATGCACCAGTCACGCCAAAGATGCTGTGACTTCTCTCAAGACTCTGATCTTACTTTTTTTAGTGGTGTGGACTGACACACACATACAGGCACACACGCACACAATCTCAAACACGGCTAGGGCGTACAGTAAACCAACACGCACACAATTGTATGCGAACACTCACTCACACACAAAACACGCACACGGAAAGTGGGTGCGTCTGTGCGCCACGAGGGTGTCAGGGGTAGAGAGGACTCTCGACCACGCACCAGATGCCACCTCCGCACCCCCTGACAGCTCTGTCACCCCCCTCGGAGAGAGCTGTCGGTGTTCTAGCGGGGGGGGGGGGGGGGGGGGGGGTCCGGGGTGTCAGCGTGCGTGCCGTTCCGTCCCCTCGGACGGAGCGCCGCGCGTTCGGCGTTTCCTCTCCCGCGCCGCCCCGGTGTTTTCTGCTGCAGTGCAGAGGCCTGCGCCCGTCTCTCGCTCGGCAACTTTAGAGCGGTTTCCCAGGCAACCGGGGTGTCTGCACATGGAGAGAGCAACTCCCCCCCCCCCTCCCCCCGCCCCAGACGAGAGCCTTTGTCAGTGCAGTCACGATCGCCCGAGCGGGGGAGAGAGGGGCGGGGTGAGGGGGGGGGGGGAAGTGAAGGGGGGGGGGGGAGAAGGGGGGATGCGAAGGTGGGGGGAGTTGGGGGATCATAGAGAGATCAGATAGGAGAAGCTGGGTGCAGGGTGGGGGAGGGTGGGGGGGTGCGGGGTGGATGGGGAGGCAGAGAGGCCGAGACCGTCGGCTGGGATCCTCGACTGACAAGTCCCTCGTGTTTGGTATCGCAGCTCGTGAGAACCATCCGCTAACCCCCCCCCCCCACCCCACCCCATCGCCACGGTCCCCCCACCCCCTCCCCGTACACACACACACACAGAGCTGAGGGGTTGCCCAGGTGTGTCTCCTGCTGAGCTCTGAGAATCACCTGCTGATGGAGAAGAGTCAATCTGCAGCTGGTCCCCACGGCAACAGCCAGGTGAACTGAACTCATCTGTGGAGGATTAACTTGGCTCGTCTTTGATTCAGAGTTGGATAGAGTTACTAACCTCTCTCAACACGGTTAGTCTGTTTCTCTCTCTCTTTCCTTACCTATCCATCTCACTTTCTTTCTCTCTTTCTCACTCCCTCTGTGCCTTCCCTTTACCCCTCTTTTTTTCTCTTTCCTCTCTCTTTCCTCTCTCTCTCTCTCTCTCTCCCCCTCTCTGTGTCTCTCTCCCTCTGCTGTATTTATCTGTGTATCTGCATTTCTGACTCACCACACTCTGACTCTCCCTGCTGCTGCTCACGTTCTCACACCTTGTGCGGGTGTGAGTGTGCGTGCGAGTGTGTGTTTGCGTGAGTGTGTGTCAGCAGGGACAGTCAGAGCGGTGGGGAACCCTGGCATGCTTCTTTCCTTATTGATAATAAGAGTAGCCATTCATCCAGCCAGTGGGGTTCTCAAGCCCTAATCACATCCCCCAGGAAGGTCCTGTTGAGGCCACGGAGGTGACTCTCGCCTGCATGGAGCCAGTAATAGGACCACGGCACAGTTACGGGAGGTGATGGCTGTATTAGTATTCCTGTTTCACTTGGTCATTCAGCGCAGTAAGAGCTGCTCTCTGTTTGTAGTCATTACTGACTCTCATATCTCTTCATTAGGGATAATGAGAAGAGCAGAGACAGAAACACATCACTAACCTGATGAGGCTTTGTAGGTTGGTGTGTGTGTGTGTGTGTGTGTGTGTGGTGTGCGTGAACGTGCGTAAGTGCATGGGTGAGGTGTACATGCCTGTGCACATGTGTGGGCGTGTGCGTGTGTACGCCTGTGTGTGTACGTACAGCTATTCTCTCTACGTTACATGACGTATTTTACATTATTCATTTGCCCGACTCTTCTCTTGCATCCTGACCTCATACTTACACCCCTTTCTGTCTCCTCTCCTCTTCCCTCCTCCTCTCCCTTCCTGTGTGTATATGTGTTTGTGCGTGAGTGCATGTGTGTGTGTGTTTGGTATTGTGTGTGTGTGTCGGGTACATAGTGTATAATGCTGACGGGCAGAATGAGAGCAAAAGAAAGCGAGAGAGAGAGAGAGAGAGAGAGAGAGAGAGAGAGAGAGAGAGAGAGAGAGAGAGAGAGAGAGAGAGAGGGTGTCGTAGAGGGAGGGAAGATAGATGGAGAACGAAGAATGCAAAAGGGAGAAGGAGTGCTGGCCCTGTCAATCAGAGGCCTAAAATCTTATAGAGAGTGAGGGGGGAGGGAGGAACAGAGAGAGAGGCAGAGAGAGAGAGAGAGAGAGAGAGAGAGAGAGAGAGAGAGAGAGAGAGAGAGAGAGAGAGAGAGAGAGAGAGAGATAGAGAAATAGAGAAATAGAGAAAGAGAGAAAGAGAGAAAGAGAGAAAGAGAGAGAGAGAAAGAGAGAAAGAGAGAAGAAAGAAAGAGCAGAATGTACAGTTATGAATGCTAAGTGGCAGGGTTTGGCTGATTGTGGGCCAGTATTGTGTTTAATGAGACTCCAGTGCCACAGGGTACAAGGCCCTACTGGTGCTGTTTACAGGACGCAACACTAACCCAAGGCTCACGCTCACAACTCCTGGTACTAACAAGGCTGTCTCCACACAACTCACTGTTTCTCTTTTTTCCCACAGAGCAGCACTATAGATGTACTGTATTTTATGGATGCAGAGTGATATACTGTATTGAGGAATAGTCGAAGAAAATGGATTGGAGAGAGCAAGAGAGATATGGTGGAGATGATTGGAGAGAGAGAGAGAGAGAGAGAGAGAGGGAGTGAGGGAACCGAGAGAAGGAAAAAGAGAAAAAGATAGAGAGAGAGGGCGAGAGGGAGGGAGAGACACAGCAAGAGAGAGGAAAAGAGAGAGAGAGAGGGAGGGAGGGGTTATAGAAGAGGGCTGCTCTAAGCTTGCTTTAATAAGTCGGATGTGTGCTTTGATTAATGGATCAGGGAACTCCAACATGTATCAGCACTTTCCCTTAAAGACACAGCCCTATTGAACCAGTACACACACACCCCCTCCCACCCCTCCACCCTCACACCATGCAACCTCCACACACACACACACACACTCACACACATCCCTCTCTAAACACACCCCCCCCCCCCCCACACACACACACACACACAGTCCTATGGTTTAGCAGGCTGTGGCTCTGTGGTCAGAGGGGCAAGATGAACACTCTCTGCTCTATGATGTGGTTGGGACCTGTGTGCTTGACCCTGTTCTGCTTTACCGTCCTCCTCCCATTGAGGCCAACAGCAACACGAACACCAGGTGTGAGTGTGGGTGTGAGTGTACGTGCGTGCGTGCGTGTGTGTGTGCACTTTTCTCAGTGTGCATAGTTTGAATGCCCGCTTATGTGTGTGTTGGTGTGTTTAGACATCCCTGAGTGTGCAGGCTTTATTTACATGTGTGTGTGTGTGTGTGTTTAATGTTCACCCTGGACTGATCAAAGTGTCTCTGGCGGTCCCCAAGTGAACAGTGTTCCATTCAGCAGCAGTGCTAATATATTCAGCTGGTGTGCCTTGAGCTCTGAAGCATCCACCTAAAATATGATCCATCTGGGTCTCCCTGGACGCCTCATGAATAACACACACACACACGCGCGTGCGCGCGCGCACACACACTTCAGATTACTCTTTTTGTGAGTAATTTAATATTTCATATTAGCAGAGTAGTCTTTCAGTATAATGCTCATTTGATCATCTGGCAGCTTTGGTACACTAAATATTTAACCTCTGTGGTCACAGTGAGGGGGTGTGTGTGCGTAAACATTTGTGTATAGGAGTGTGGGTGTGAGTGTGCGTCTGGGACTCAGGAGGTGTGTGTGTGTGTGTGTGTGTGTGTCTGGTATAAAGGGCTTGCTGTGTTTTATGGGCTGATCCTGATTTCCTGAATGTGGCCAGCAGCGCCCTGGAATATCAATGCTGCTTAATCACGCACAGCAGTGTGAGTGTGTGTGTGTGTGTGCGTTGGTGTGTGTGTGTGTGTGAGATTATGTGCGTGCGTGTTTCATGCCATACATGCCGTCATGAGCAAGGTATAAATATACCGTTTTCCAAATGAACATCAACATGCAATATCCTCATTCACACACACATAAACTGAAATGGTCAATTTCTCTTATCATTTCATTGTTACCTAGTAATTGTGCCTTATTAAGGCTAGATCTGTACTGTACTGATCTGTACGGCCACATCTGAATATGAGACACATGAGAAAGTCACACACTAATAGCCCCTCAGACACACACGAAAGTGCCACTCAAGCACAGACCCGTTTCAAAATGTTCTGTTCTGAGTCTACGCACACTGTGATGACTCAGATTAAATGCACAGCTAGCAATCACACACAGTACTGTTTGTATCTGTGTGAGTGTGTGTGTGTGTGTGCTTGAGGGATGGTGCCAAACGAATGATTCATACCTAAACTCTCTGCAGCCTAGCCAGTTGGAGTCCACGGGATTTGTGTTTGTGTGAGTGTGTGTGTGTATATATATGCATGTGGACGCATACGGAAGTGTAGACCTTGCACATATTGTGTTCACCTTTATTAAGCAGATTGATTTTCCATCAACCTGTAGGATAATTCCTACAAATCAAAAAGTCTCGCGATGTCTGTTCAACATCAACTGTTTCAAGCTACAAGCTGTCACCATGGAGATTGCCAATCCTACCTGAAACTGCCCACACAGAACTGTTGCTATTGTGGACAACATTCTTCACGGTGTTATTCCTACTGATATACAGGATGTGACTACCCTGTGTGGGTCTTACCCTGGTCACCTAGGGGATGAGAAGGGATGAAGGGAGGCTAAATCTGAAACAGGATGATTCTCCCATGATCCTCTCTGTCGTTACACGTCAGGGGCTCTACACTGCTGTGCCTGTGAATATCCAGACAGGCTATATTGTCAAAACGTTCAAATTGTGAGTGTGTGTATGCGAGTGTGAGCCATGTGAGTGTGTGTGTGTGTGTGTGTGAGAGAGAGAGAGAGGGGGATAAAGAGAGAGTGAGAACGAGAGGGAGAGATGGAGGGAGGGAGAGCTTAATCCAGTCCCCCTCACACAGGCTCGGCAGGCTTTAGCCAGAGACTCCAAACATAATGTCCCCGGACCCACCTCTACACTCTATCATGGATCCCTGCACCCAACCTTCAGCGGCAGAGACTCTGGCCGGCTCCGACTGCAGCGCGGCCACAAACGTTGCGGGGAGATTCATTGCCGAGGGAGGGGAGGGTGGAGTCTCAGAGCTGGGGCTTAGCGTCCACCAACATACTGATTCAGATGATGTCTCTCTGTTTATCTCTGCCTGGCTCGCTCCTTCGCTCCTTGTATTGATCGAGCACATTCCTCCAGAGGGAAGGCGCAGCACACGCCTGCTCGTTGTGCACGGAATGGAGCGTCCTCACATACTGTCCTGTACCCACACACGCACGCACACACACACACACAGACACACATGGATGATGGGGGACGTTGACTCTTGGTGAGAGGGAGGAAAGGAGATAGAGGTTGAGATGCGAAGCGCTGGTGTGTCTTGCTATAGCAAATGTGATTTAGCAACACACCCCCCCCCCCCCCCCCCCCCTCTCGACACGCACACAAAAACACACACGTGTCCACGTTTCCCCAAGTCCTAACAGCGTAGGTTGACACAAAGATGTCACTTCTGATGACATGAAATACAGAGAGGGATGGCTGCATACCATCATCATCCCAATTCCTCAGATAACTCTCCCTGCTCGCATTCATTCACCTACAGTTCACGCTCAGTGCATCTCCTAATTAAAGTCAGTGTAAACAAATCGTTTATTATCAATGCATAAATTACGTTATGTAACTAAAATGTTTAGTCTCAGTGCAGGGATGTCAAATTTGGTAAGACTGGTTCTTCTTCTATTTTTCTCTCTTTCTCTTTCTCTTTCTCTTTCTCTTTCTCTTTCTCTTTCTCTCTTTCTCTTTCTCTTTCTCTTTCTCTTTCTCTCTCTCTCTCTCTCTCTCTCTCTCTCTCTCTCTCTCTCTCTCTCTCTCTCTCTCTCTCTCTCTCTCTCTCGCTCTCTCTCTCTCTCTCTCTCTCTCTCTCTCACCCTCTCTCCTTCTCTCTCAATCCCTGTCTCCCCCCTCTCTATTGCTCTCTCTTCCTCTACCTTTCCATCCCTCTTTCTCTCTCTCTCTCTCTCTCTCTCTCTCTCTCTCTCTCTCTCTCTCTCTCTCTCTCTTCTCTCTCTCTCTCTGTCTCTCTCTCTCTCCATATCCCTCTCGTCCTCTCCGTCCCCTCCTCTGTCAGACAGATGCAGCAGGATGACAGTAATGGAGTGCTGGAATGTGAGGCTGAGTCCTGAGATGACAGGGCGCATGGCGTCCCCACATCCCTCTCCACTGCACCAGTCTGAGGAGGGAGGGAGGGAGGGAGGGAAAGCATGAGAGAAAGTGTGAGAGAGAGTGAGAGAATAGGATAGTATAAGTGAGAGAGAGAGAGAGAGAGAGAGAGAGAGAGAGAGAGAGAGAGAGAGAGAGAGAGAGAGAGAGAGAGAGAGAGAGAGAGATGTGTGTGACGTTAGACCAGATAAGGAAACATGTGAGTGGGAGAAGAGCTGTGGAGGGAGAACAATATTGTGATTGGAAAAGATGGAGGGACGCGAAGAAAAAAGGAGACTAGGACAATAGAATGAGTCAGCTAAGCCATTTAGCTAGTAGGAGTTACTCAAAGAATCATAATTCATAAAAATAACATAAAAACAGTCACTTTACATTCATAAATATGCTTTATTGTGTTTATCAAGACTCCATTTTAATCCTAGGAATTGTCTTGTATTTTAAAATGGGAGAGAAAGAAGGTGAGTGAGAGAGAAAGAGAGAGAGCGCGAGAAAGCGAGATGGAGAATGGAGGGGAAAGAGAGACTCAATTAGCTCATTTGAATTTATAGAGCGGGACCAGAGTGTTTCCCAACGATAAGACTGAGAGTGTACACAGTGACTGCAGCAGCCCTCACTGCTCCGACGCTCAGACCAAAGACACGCCGCTCAACGCCATTCTCTCCCGAGTCGCTGCTGAGTAAATACACATGCGCCTGGAGCCCATAGCCGCTGCTAATGGTCTGTCTAATTCACACACAACAGGATTAGTGTTTTAATAAAAATGCATTTCAGGCTGCTGTGTTTAGCAGCCGTTTGTTTCCGAATGAATGGTTTGCGTTTGTGAGGTGATTTGCGGACTCATCTTGCCAGGATAAAGAGAGTGATACTTCGAAGAACATTTCACTGGCCCGAGTGCGTGAGACACGTCAAGGACACTTGATGACAGCGTCCACGGCCCCTTTTGTCGTAGACACGTTCACCTGAGCCGTTCGTCTTCGTCACTGGTTTAGGTACGTAGACAGACACCCATGGGCAAGTACACACGCGAAAACACACACACACACACACACTGCAGAGAGCGTAAATGGATTTGTTCCGTTGCCATACCCACCTGGCTGTACTGTATTTGATGTAGGGAGAGTCAGACAAAAGAGGACTGCGTCCTTGGGCCTCTCAACACTAGCAAACGGACTGACAAGAATCCACTTCCCCTCTCCGTCACGGCATCGCAATCTTGCTCTTCAGCCTGGAGAGATGCACAGCTTCATCACGTCATTACAGCGAGAAGCAACTTTGATGTGCAAAAATTGAGGCATTTTAGCAGCTCTGCTAAACATGTCATCGTATCAGGCTGGAGTCAAATGCAGCTGTGGCAACAGCTATCCATACACCTAGCATCCTATAATCAGTCTGCAGAAGAATTGAGTGGACAGTATGATTTGCATGTGCACCTTAATTCTAGGTTCCACATAAGCACTTAACACCGTCTACTATTTGAGCTGTCTTATCCGTCTAATCTATAATCTTTTTTTGGTTGTTGTCGCTGGGTGCTTTTTCGACTTGTTTTTGGCCCGATGTCACTTCCTTTCTGGGTTGAAAGGTCAGTGTGACAGTCTGGATGGAACAACAGATTGGGTGATTTGCAACATCATTTAATCTGGCACTGGACTTCTCCTCTTCATACAACACTGAGGCCCTAAAAACAGGATCACAAAACATAAAACAGTATCAGGCCTGGTGTAACAGTACAGTAATTATCAGAACATTCTCTGGTAAGACTTAAAAACCAAACGCTGACGAAGATGCTAAATTATTCAAATGCAGTACTGGATGACGCAAACATCCCGCAGTTTACATTTTTCTGTAGCATTTCATTTTCTTTAAGAACTCGGGGATTTGATCATCTCATTTATTTGACAGTCCATCAACAGCTCAATCATCTCAAATCACATCCAAACAACCAACCCCAATCCACAGAGATGTAACCAAGCTTCTCACTGTAGTGTCGTGTGGATGGTTGGAGCCCCAGATGACAAACAGGATGCAATCTATACAGCATTTGTGTTCATTCAAGCTCTATGCATGTCCAGCCCCATGGATACATCAATATGTACAATATTGTTGTGTTGCCACTCCATAAACTGATGGTAAATTGACTTCCTTAGTGGCCCTGCTTCCCTCCCACTCTTCATTTCTTTCAGGCCGATGTTTGATTCACGAGACAGTCAGTGAATAAGCCCACGGAGCCTGCGTGGAGTGCCATTCTATCCAAGGTCCTTAAAGGAAATATGAATGCGGCACTCTTGTTAGGGTTGCAGCCGGCTTCCTGTTCACACAAGCCCATGCCCACTGCGTAGCCCTTCAACAGCCAATCATTACCGCACAGGAATCCAACGACGCCATGGCAACCCGCGAGCCTTGTATGTAATTGGCCGGGTCAGAGAAATGAAAGGGAGAAAGACGGATGTCAAGTTTGAAGGAACACAGGGAAGAAACGGTCAACTGCCAAAATAGCCGCGGTGACGTGTGGAGATTTGACAGTAAGTCAGTGTGTGGAGGGAGCCTCTATGGGCACTGACAGGGTTTTAATGGGCTTCTCTGGCCTGACCCAGCAGACAAAGCCTCCTCTGTGTGTGGTGTATGTGTTATGCTATCTTGTGCTATGTTGTGCTTTCTCTGTGCGGGTCTGTGTTTGTGTGTATGTGTGTCTGTGTCTGCCACGTGTGCGTGTGCGGGCATGCTTTGTGTGTGTGTGAGTGTGTGTGTGGGTGTGGGAGGGGGGGGGGGGGTGGAGGTTATGTGCGGTGTGAACTCACTGTCTGTCTGTGAGAGAATGCGGTCATGAGTCACCAGCCTTGCCCGCTCAGAGAGGGGAAGATTGGGGTCAGCCAGGTGAAGGATTGATCGTGCTAGGCTTTGCTTTGCTGAGCTGCTAAACATGATGTTGGGGAATTTGGCCTGTGCGTCTGCAGATCTAACTGCTTCTCAGTATTGCTTCTGCTTCACTTTAGTTAAGCGTTGCTATGACACACACGGATGATAATGGTCCAAAAAGATGTTTCGATTCAAGAAAAGGCTGACAGACACGTTCAACTATTCCACACTGAAGAAATCGTCCTTTCACAATTATGACACAGAACCAAACAAGACTGGTGTAAATTGTCCCTTGTTTGCGGCACCTTGAAAAGCCATGGAAAACAGGTGTATGACCATGATATAAACAATGCCTTCAATCCACGTCAGTTTGATGTGAATGCATTGTGAAATGCAATGGCACAGAACTATGGAGCAACACAGGGACAAAAGACTGCCGTGCACACCAGGGACTCCAAGCAAAACACTAGCCTCGTCAACACCACAATGACACCCCCATTCTGCACTGTCAATCAGTCCCCATTTGATGTCACCCTGGGAACATGTGAATGTTTGTGTAAGTGTCTGCATGTGTGCGTATGCGTGTATGTGGTGTGTGTGTGTGTGTTGGAGTGAATATGTGGCCATTCCTGGCAAGGATTGGCTGGGGGAAAAAACAACAAACAACAAAATGACAGTGTCACTGCTTGAAGTCACATAAGGACACACTTGTACCCACCACAAATACACATTCATGTCAATCTGCAGCTGCCACCTGCTATCAAAAGCCTGCTAAAGAGTCTACACAGGCCCATTTTAGTCACACATCTACAATCATTTACAGCTACTGCATACTCGGTATGTTCACGTTGTTAGAGAGGTGGACTTTTAAGTGGGTCCAATGTTTGGTACATGAAATAATGTGAAGGAGTACATACAATACTCTAGTCATTCCTTTTTAGAGTGTGAATCTCTACTATACATACAATTGAGCTTCTTTCACCTTCAGATTTAGACTTTGAATTCATTGAAAAGTTGGATTTGTCAAACTCAGGAGCGTAGAGGAAACAGCAATAACCACTGCAGTCGGGGCAGACGCCCAGTCCACAGTGTTGGGGAAACATGAGGGACAGACATTACATTTACATTTAGCAGACGCTCTTATCCAGAGCGACTTACAGTAAGTACAGGGACATTCCCCCCGAGGCAAGTAGTAAGTGCCTTGCCCAAGGACACAACGTCATTTGACGCGGCCGGGAATCGAACCAACAACCTTCTGATTAATAGCCGCTCAGCCACCTGACCCCACCCAAACATAAACAGAACAAACATAAACAGACATGTTTGTTTGCCTGGGAAACCTGGACTTCTTGTTCATGGGACGGTGTGTTCCACTCACCTTATAGCACGTCCAAGATCTGAGGTCCATGATTGGAAAGCAGAAGCTCAGAAGTGCTTCCGACATCAGGGTTTATGTGTGAGAAGATGCCATGAGCAGAGCAGGGTTAAAGGTGATATCACAGTACTTACTTATTAGAATAGCACAAATAAAAACTGGCAAAACAAACGACTGAAGGCTCGTGTGGAAATGATCCATTGCCTCGTAAAGTGGAATTCCTATTCACCCCTGTCTGGTGGCTGCGTGGGTGTGCGTGGTGTGCGTATGTGTGCGTGTGTCTTTGAGTGCATCTGCGTGTGTGCAGTGTATCTAATCTTGACCAGCCCACGGTTATTCCTTCTTTTCCATTGATCTTTGAGTCCCCGTTGTCTTGAGCCATGACCTGAAACAAACACCAGGTCTAATAGAAACACAGACAGCCCTGGGATTGTTGTAAGCCTTTGATTCTTGATGATTACGCCCTTTGGAAAAACACAACAATCTTGTTGTTTCATCATGTTCCAAACACTCACGGCCAAACATTGCGCTTCTCTTTTTTGATCATGCAATAGCAAAAGATTGATCCCTTTCAGCTTTAGCGCCCAGAATACTGAACATCTTCATGCTGCCATAAGGAGACGTGTCAAGTGTGGGTACCTTAACAAGAAAGGGACTGTGAGAGAGAGAGAGAGCGACTGCGGCCAGGGCGGAATGAGCGAGTGCGGAGGCAGAGGAGTGCAGCCAGGTGTAGGCTAACTAATCGAGCATGGAGAGAGGGATGAGAGTTAGGGCCGGGCCCATCTCTCACCCTGAGGATCATGGATCATTTCCCACCATCCCTCAAGAGCACCAGTGTTGAGGAGTGTGTGACGGGAGAGCAGGCACAGCTCTCCTCGGCGCTGCCAACACCTCTCCTAGCTGGAGACTTCATTAACAGATAGGGATCGAGGACCTGGACCGGTTCCAAATCAAATCCTAGACCCTCAGTCCCTTCTTCTGGACTTTGCCTCTATGTCTGAGGCTGATAAGCACTGTTACAGGGAGAGGCAATTTAGTGGAAAGCTTAGCTGGCCTCCCACCCCTCTGGCCGCTGTTGGTTACTGGTCATTGGTTATTCTTAGTTGTGCTTGTACCAGTTCAGCCAATCATTGGCTTCGTATTGGTCTGGGGAGGTCGGTCAAAACAGATTGGGCAACCATGAGCAGGATCCCAAAACGTATTCACATTGTGTCAGAGTAGCTGTGCCAATGAGATAACAGGCAAGACAGGGAGAGAGAGGGAAGGGGTGAGAGAGAGAGAAATAGAGAGAGGAATGGGGTGAGAGAGAGAGAGAGAGAGAGAGAGAGAGAGAGAGAGAGAGAGAGAGAGAGACAGAGAGACAGAGAGACAGAGAGAGAGAAAGGGGTGTGAGAGAGCGTTGTGGAGGGAGCTTCAGTGGGATGATGGTTTTAAGTCAATTAGCTTGAGATAAAGAGGAGGGGGCACAGTTGGAGAGAGATGGCAGCAGTTATGACAAGACATCTTCACAGCTCATTTGCAGCAAGGCAACATGCAGCCGAGCTCGGCGCGCATGACTGCCTCAGCCAGCGAAGATAAGAGAGGAACAGGATCACATTAGCCCTGCCAATGTTGTCGGGGGGGGGAGGGCATTGTGTGGGCCCTCGTTGTTTGCAGAGGAACACAATCCTGATTCCAAACCCTCGCCTCATTCACTGCACCGGCACTCGAGCAGATCTGCGAGGGGCGGAGGGTGTGTGGGTAATATGCTAACAGTCCCACCTTGACTCTCTGAAGGCCCCCACGGGCAGGAGAGGACGTGGAGGGAGAGGAGAGTTGTTTGTGTTCTGTCTTGCGTCAGTTATCCCTGACATTAAAGGCTTCACCGAGAGCTAATGGCCTCTCTTGTAGCTACAGGCTCTTTCAGGGACACATTTCCACTGGGCTCGACACAGACTGTTCTCCCCGAACCAACACACGACAAACAGAACACTCTGTGCGCTTACGAATGGGAGACTTTAGTGTTCGGGTGAATATTCGGTGGTGTATCGTGTTGAGAAACGGAGGAAAAACAGAGAGTTCCACTTGACCCACTAATACACTAGCCCTTCTGCTCCAAGCCCACCTGTACTCAGACACTAACAGCTGGTCTTGCAAACACTCCTCCAGTGCCTACCTCAACACCAGGGGAAAAATGCATTGACTACTGTATGTACTCACTCCCATTGATTTATGTTGCTAAAAGTAAACCCACTCCTACCTGACACACACTAATGAAATAGCATCGTATTCATTCTCCTCAGTGCCTGCATAGTCATTTCCTAGCTGTTAAATTGAATAGAAAGCCATGGATAAACATGCTTCAACCTATTATAACCGTACAATAGTTTCATGAAAAAATGATCAAATAACTCATTGTATCAGTAAATGTCGAATATACTTTTCCTTTTTTGCCTTGAGAAGCACACTGTAGGATCAAATAAACCGTGGAACATTACCAGTCCATTCTGAGAAGGTGTCATCCCAGGTCAGCTAGACAGACAGCACAATGGAGGCCTGTTGGATTTAAATATACGCTTGCATTTCCTCCAAAGCCTGTGGAGGACTGGCGGTCTGCTATTACTGCAGTGGTCATTTTCTGTTTTCGGTCCGATCCTGAAATAGCCAGGAAAAGCAAGGCGCCACACGAGTCACACCAAGCTCTCGCCCTAGCCCACGCTCTGTCCTCCCTGGACTCTGAAGGGCATGAGTCTGTGTTTCTGGGTTTATCAGCAGGAGCAGAGCAGAAGGTCAGGTCAGAGTGATGTCCAGCTAGTCGCCACGGTGAACCGAATCCTCTCTCAAGGTGGGCCTTCCTCCTGCGTGACATCCGGGTGATTCCGAGCAGAACAGGACACGCACTCTGTAGAGTGCACCGCGAATGTCTATCGATGCTATCGATGCAGAATGGTCGTTCTAGCCCAAGTCGCCTCATTTAGGCGAGTTTGAGTCGATGTAGTGGACAAGAGTCACAAGAGGGTACGGCTCTCTCTCTGTCTCTCTATTGTCTATTCAGCAGAGACCTGATTATACACAAAGACTACAGACAATTACATTTGTTTTGTCTTGAATTCATATCAATGATTCAATCAGTTAGTCCAAATGTGTCTGGATGAAATGCAAATGATGTTTCTGAGAACTGGTTGGCAGGGAAGATTATTTGATCAGCGGCAGGTAGTATTGACTTGGGATGCGAGCGTAGTAGAATGTTGATTGTGATGTCATTGCCTAACCCTGCATTGTTACCACAAGATGTGATTTTAGGGGGGGGGGGGATTTGAAACTTTGGGTTGCGTACAGTATGGTCCACAACGTTGTCTATCATCAATCATGTTGAGACCTCACACAGAAGGGCTATGGACAATAATCTGTATAGTGGGGCAGTAGTCTAGAAATCCCTGCCTCTGTTGACTGAAGGCTTCTTACACAAAAATGGTACCTGAGAGAAGAAATAAAAGCACAATGACGTGTCTCTGATTAGAGAAATACAAACCAAAGGTTTTTTTTTATTTTTGTAGCCCCCTTTCGACTTCCCATAAAAGAGTGTAGCTCAAAGAAAATAATAAAAGGAAAATAAAAACAAATTCACTGTTTCAATGAAGTCCATGGAAAAGCCCAATGTCAGACATTCATTTCATCTCACTCCTCCCTTTTTCCAGAAGCAGAACGGTCAGCAGAGCTGTGTTGCTGCACCACATGTCTGCTCCTGTGAAAGATTAGCATTGGAATGAGCCCTTACAGAGACTAGTGAGGCAACTGCTGTAATGCATTACTAAATTAGCCCTAAACACTACACAAAGCCATTAAGAAGCATGTCAAAACCTAATGGAAAAAAATTAATACAGAATGCAACCGATAACTGAACAAAGTAATTGCACCAAATCACTGTTCATATTAGCCTGCACTTAATCTTTTGCCAGTAGGAACCGGGGAAATTATATGCACACTCAATAAACAGGTTTGGATTGGCTCTTACTAAATAAACCCCAGCAATCCCAAAGAAACTCCACTCTGCTACAGCAAACACAGGGTTAAACCTTAGCTGCAGAAATTCACTGCAGTCCAAAAGCATTTGGCTGATAGCTACTGAACAGCACAATTTATCTGTGCCATTCTACCACTATCCCTGGACAAATGTCTCTATCTAATCTCGATTTTGCTTACTTGTGTCTTTTGTTTTCCTTGATCATCAAAAAATCCTTTATTGCGTTTTATAACATTTGGCACGGAACAAATTGGTGCTTTGGGAAGCTGAACCTGTGGAGATTGATTGTAGGGATTGTTTTTTGAAACTGGTGTCAGTATGATTCTTGTATAGATATATATAACGTCCTAAATAGCATGGTCTTAAACGAAACAAAAGCCTTTTAATCTAGATACATCAACCTTCATTCCTCGGTCACAAAAGCATGTCAACGTCTTTCGCTTTTAAATAGAAGTCACAAGTTATTAGAAAATAGTTTACATTTATTTTCCTTTTTAATATAATCTGCATCTCTCACCACTGCCTGACCATAGATGTATTTATATATACTATATATATGTATATATGTATATATATATATACATATACATATATATGAATATACATTTATTTGTATTTTTTATAGTTGTATATCTTTTATAGGCATGTACAAGAAGAAAAAAAAACAGTCTCTGTTTTGCACTTCTGTACAAAGAAAGTTACCGTTTTGTTCTTTGTGCATCCTATTGCATGGACTGGTGAGCTAAGAGAAGGGTCGTAGTCTGTGTTAGATCCATACAGAGAGTTCCCCTAGATCTGGGTCTCCTGCACCTTCTCCTTGGTGTGAGTAGTCTTAATCACGTAGGGCTCAGCGATGGTGCTGATGTGGCTGTGGTGCTGCCGGATGGAGCGATGCAGGGAGCTGCCCAGGTGGTTCTGGGTCCAGTAGGCTGCTCTGCGAGACGACGACGACGACACGTATCCAGCCTTGAAGGTGCCACTGTTGTGTTCCACCAGCGTCGGCAGCACCAAGCCCGTGTCGTCCGACCCGCTGGAGCCCGAGGTCGGAGGCGGCGCCGGCGGCACCTCCTCGTCCACCGGGATGATCTCCATGGTCCGCGCTGCCGCCACCAGTGCTCCTCTGCTGATGCCTCTTGCGCAGCTTGTAGAAGCCGATCAACATGGCGGCCGCCAGCAGAGTCACCGCCACGAAGCAGCCGATGATGATCTTGGTGGTCTTCATCACCTCGTCCAGGCTGGCGGCGGGCCGTACCGGACCCTTGGCGGTGGGCACGGACACCTGCCGCGGGGTCTGGGTGTTCTGGAGCAGCACGGTGGGCGTGGAGATGAAGACGGGCTGAAAGACGGAGGGCGAGGCGGGGATGGTGGGCTTGGGCTTGGGGGTCTCCTCCACGGTGGGCTCCAGGACCTCCACGGTCACCGTGGTGAAGTAGGACAGGTTGGACGTGTTGAGCTCGGCGTTGCTGACGTTCAGGTAAGCCGAGGCGTTGGAGTTCCCCGCCATGTTGGTCACCATGCAGGTGTACACCCCCGTGTCGGACGGGAGAACGTTGGAGAAGTTGAGCGTTCCGTCGTTGAGGACCGCTATCCGGGGGTGGCCGAGCCGTGGGGTCAGCACCGTGCCGTTGGGGAGGAGCCACCGCACGGAACTCATGGCGGCCGTGCGGCACTTGAGCTCCGCCACTCTCTCGCCGAGATGTTGAGGTCCCTCGGAGCGTCCAGGATGAAGGGGGCCGAGCACTGGAAGGTGGTCTGGTCCACCTCCACCAGGTAGCGCCCCCTCATGTGGGCGGGGGAATGACAGCGGCCGCAGCAGGTGGAGTTGGTGGGGATGTTCTCCCGGAGCCACAGGGAGAGCCACACCACGTCGCAGTCACAGCGCCAGGGGTTGTGGTGCAGGTGCAGCTCCACCAGGTACTGCAGGGGCATGAAGAGGTCATGGGGCAGCGAGGACAGGTTGTTGTGGGCGAGGTTCAGCTCCACCAGGGCTGTGATGTCGTCGAAGGCGTTCCGCTCGATGGTGGTGATGGCCGAGTTCATTATCCACAGCTTCTGTAAGGACTTGAGGCCGCGGAAGGCTCCGGGCTTCACTTCCGGGAAGAGGTTCTCGGATATCTCCAGCTCCTCCAGCCCCACCAGGGGAGAGAGGATGGGCATCTCCCTCAGGTTGCACATCCCCAGGTTGAGGTACCTGAGGTTCTGCAGTCCTTCGAAGGCTCCCTCCGAGATGAAGTCCAGCCTCCTGAGCTCGCCCAGGTCCAGGCGCATCAACGAGGGCACTCGGTTGAAGGCGTAGGAGGGGATGCTCTCGATGGGGTTGTTCCTCAGCCACAGCTCCCTCAGCTTGGACAGGTACTCGAAGGCCCCGCTGGGAATGACCGTCAGTCTGTTGTCAAACAACTCCAGGGTGTTGAGGCTGGTCAGGCCATTGAAGGCCCCCACCTCGATCTGCCTGATGGCGTTCCTCCCCAGCTGGAGCACCTCCAGGTGGTGAAGGTGCCTGAAGGTGTCCGCCTGGATCGTCTCTATACTGTTCTCCATCAGGTTGAGGTACCTGGTGTTGCTGGGGATGTTGGGCGGCACCCTGACCAAGCCTCGGCGGGTACACACCACCTTGACGAGCTGGTTAGAGCAGGAGCACACACCTGGGCAGTTCTGAGGGTTGGCAGGGCCCCGTGCGGGGCCCGCGGCCTGGCACATACCGAGAGCTGGCAGCATGAGGGAGAGCACGGCGAGCAGGGCTGCGTTCCAGGTAGGCTGCAGAGTAACCCGGCCCAGAGGACTCATGGTGTGGAGGGCTCATTATTCTGCATGGTGGGGGGAGACAGAGGCCGGCAGTGGAGGACGGACCACCCTACCCTGGCTGGAGCATGGCAAGGCTCCCAGCTTCCATCGACAGCGCAGGGAGACGCTACGCAGAGCGAGAGAGAGAGGGAGAGAGGACAGGGAGAGCGCGCGAGAGAGAGAGAGAGCGAGAGAGAGCGAGAGAGAGGAGAGACAGGGAGGGAGGGGGGGGGGAGAGGGAGAGGGGGGGAGATTAATGTGAGAGTAGCAGCAGCAGCAGAGAAAAAGGATTGCAGCGATAAAAAAGCAGGGTTGAAAAGCAGTATCAATCACTTACCTCATTAGTTTGAAAGTGATCTTTCTTCCCTCCTCGGAATATCACAAATAGCGATCATTCGTCGCAATCATTTATAGCTCCCATCCATGGAGAGGGGTAAAAACATAGATCTTTTGTTGTTGCTGTTTTCCCTCTCCTCAAAAGTGAGGTGGCCCTCTTTTAACCAACGGAACAAAATGGCTCCTGGTTAGTGGGAGGCAGAGCCGAGTGAGAGCCCTCTGAGGGGGGTACGGAGACCAGGAATGCTAGACAGGTGCTTGGAGCCTCGCTGCCCCCCCTGACTGCCTTGCTCCCTGGCTGCAGATCCCGGCACACAGCTCCATCACTGGGGAATCACATCGATCCATAACGCAGCAAAAGCCCACGCCAAAAACAACAAGAGGAGGAGGAGGAGGAGGAAGAGGAGGAGAGGGGAGGGGAGAAAAAGTGAGTGAATGAAAGAAGGAAGGAAAAAATCCCCAGTCCTGTCAGGTCCTGGTGTGTGTGTGTGTCCGCGCGTCAGCCACTCGGTCTGTGGAGAGAGAGAGAAGCTCCCTCTCGGTGACTTTGCCCAAGGCTAACCACTCGCTGATTAGCACTGCTCTGACGGAAAGGGAGAGAGACAGGAAAAGGCTAAAGGGCTCCCGGCACAGTCATCCCTCTCTCTCCTCTCCTCCTCTCTGTTCCTCTCCTCCCTGCGTTTGGCTGGACTGGCCCCTCGCTGGACCAGCTGCAGGCTGCCGTGTGCACAGTTAGCAGTAATCCGTCTCTTCCTCCTGAGGGGGTCTGGGGGGGGTGTCGTGGTGGTGGTGGTGGTGGTGGGAGAGATTGTGGCGCTAGTTGAGGGAGGAGGAGGAGGGAGAGGGGGGCAGGAGGAGGGGAACCGCTGCACTGCCGGGGTTTCGCAACCCCCCCCCCCCAAAAAAAAAGGCTGTCACGGAGAAGAGCAGGCAAAGAGCGAGAGAGGGAAAGAGAGAGAGAGCGCGTTTGAGAGAGAAAAGAGAGCGCGAGAGAGACGGAGAGTGAGAAGCAGCGAAAGAGTGAGAAAGAGAGGGAGAGAGAGAGAGAGAGAGAGAGAGAGAGAGAGAGAGAGAGAGAGAGAGAGAGAGAGAGGAGCAGAGCTGACGTGTGGCGGAGAGCGCTGGATCCGGCCGTATCCGTGAACGCAAACAGAAGCCGTCGCTGAGGATTCCTCTGCGTTTGTCCTTTTCCTTTCCCCCAGGGTAGCTCCCGTGTTATCCCTCTCTTCGCTTATTTATTCATTTCTCTCCCAGCCTGAGGTAGTAAGTTGTGGCAGTTAGCCCTGTGTGGCTGTCAGATTCGCGGCTGGCTGGTGGGCTACTGCAGTAGCCGGTGTGGAGCGGGAACAGAGACAGACAGAGAGAGCGTGCGAGAGAGAGAGGGAGAGGGAGAGGGAGAGAGAGAGAGGGAGAGAGGGAAAGAGCGAGAGAGGACCACTTCGAACGAGGGGAGAGACAGAGATGGAGTGCGTGAAAGAGAGAGGCACGCGAGCACTCTAACAGGCAGCATACGGTCACAGCAGCCCTATTCCAATCCCCCTTTCTCCTCTTCTTGTTTATTCTCGGGTCTCTCTCTCTCTCGCTCTCTTTCTTTCTTTCCCACAGTGTGTTGGTGTTGCGGGCGGCCAAGACGCTCTCTCTGCCCCCTCCCTTTGTCCTTCAACGTGAACGTGAACGCACTGCTGACGCACTCCCTCTCCTCCGCTCGCAGCAAACAGCCTCGGAGCAGTGCATTGGTTTGATGCAGTGTTCCCTGTGCATTAACACGTTCAGCCCACCCCTCTCTCTCTCTCGCCACCCTCCGTCTCACTCTCCACCCTCCCCCCCCCCCCCCCCCCCCCCCGCGCTCCTCTCTTCCTTGTTATGCTCATGCACGCTCATGCACGCTCCCCGCTTCGCTCCTTCTCCGGCTCCCCTTCTTCCGACCTGTTCTCTCGCCCTGACTGGTCCCCCCCCCCCCCCGCCCCCCCCACCCCAGTTTCCTCTCTCTCTCTCTTTCTCTCTTTCTCTCTCTTTCAGTTGCTTTGCCACTCTCGCTCGACGTCGCTCTCACTCTGCTCCAAATGAGACGCCTCTCCTGAGGATCACAGAGAGATGAGAGGCTCGGTCTCTCTGTCAACTCCAAACACTCCTGGAGCCATCCTCTCTACTTTTCCCTGCTGCCCCGTCTGAGCACAGCAGCTCGCCACGACTCGCCAGCGTTTGCTGTTCCGATAGCGTGTGTCTAGTTGCAGTACCCCTCGACCGCAAAGAGCCCATCCCCAAACCTCATACATGACCACAGAGCTGAATCAGATGACATGGTGCCATGGCTTTCTTGATTCAAGTGTTATTTTTCATGGCTGGCATGCATAAAATCCATTTACATGTGTCTGTGTGTGTGTGTGCGGGTGTGCGTGCGTGCGTGTGTTTCTGTGTGTTTGTGGAGGGGGTCGGTGACATCATAGAGTCTGTAACGCTGACTCTGCTACTCTCTATCTGCTGGGCAGTCTTGTCTTTTCTCTTCAGGGAGCAGAGCAGATACGAAAAAGCCAGGACATAACTATCTCAGAGAGAAGGGAAAGAGAGAGAGAGAGACAGAGAGAGAGAGAGAGAGAGAGACAGTGAGAGAGAGAGAGAGGAGAGAGAGAGAGAGAGAGAGAGAGAGACAGTGAGAGAGAGAGAGAGAGAGAGAGAGAGAGAGAGAGAGAGAGAGAGACAGTGAGAGAAACAGGGGGGGGGGGGAGAAAGAGAGTGGGAGGCAAAGAAATGAGCATGTCCTTGGTGGAAATAAAGTGAGGAGAAGAGCGAGATAGATGGGCATGGAGGGTGAAAATGAGGGAGACAGATGAGAGAAGATAATGCTCAGTATTCTCCTTGGAAAAAGAGGGATGAGAGAAGGCTGGGGATGAGGTGGGGATAAGGTGGGGAGAGCGGCGGTGGCTGGCTGATAGCGTTGGATTAAGTGTCATTTGGATGCAGGAGAAAGAGTCTCCCTCTCCCTCTCTCCGCCTGTAGTTAATGACCACATTCTCTGCTTCTCTCCCTGGTATATATTTGCTCCTGGGCTGGGATCCTGGGGGCCGTAAAGACCTGCTCGCTTCACACCAGAGTCGGGACTCCTTCATTTTAGCATACAATATGTACATCCAATCATAAATGCTGCCTCGTCAGTGCCATTTTAAGTCAGTCCCATTTGGGAAATGAATCAGACATGATTCGAATGTAAAACGGCATAACGTAAAGGGGGCAGCGTGAAATTCGCTCTCCATGTTCAATTTGCTCGCTGAAATGTAAAAGGTTCGCAAATTACAAGCAGGGTTATTGAACACTTTTCCGTGGGACATGGAGAGTGTCACAGCTACGGCATGTGTTGCCTCTGTCGAGTGTGTGCTCCTGGTCACAGACGTGTCCAAACACACCAGCCCCTCCCCTTGTGGACATGATCCTTCCACTCTGTCGGAGAAGAGGCACATATCGTATTTTGGGTGCGTGACCTTTCGCCACACGCCGAGGCCTATCACAAAGCATCAGCCGCTGGCCACGGTGGTCTTGGAGAGATCCGTTCCAGCCCCGACACCTCTGAGGGACTGACACGTCCCTCAGACGAGGCCCATAGCAGGAGAGTCGTCATTCCGCATTGCGTGACCGGGGACACTGATCCGCAGCACTGAACGACACCCATTTCCAACCATTTAACATTCATTTGATAAGGTGCTTCGTGGATAAAGGCCGATAGGAGGAGGTTGAAGGAGAGGAGCTAGCTACCACTGGAGAAGGTTGTGCATTCATGCAGGCAGGAAGTTGGCAGCGGTCTAATTGATGGCCGCGGCTATGGCCGCTGTGTTAATGCTATTACAGGGGCCATGAGCTTGGAAAGGTCAGTTAGCGCTCTGAATATATGGATGTCCCTTTTCTCCCGCCCTCCCGGCCCGCCTTTCTCTCTCTCTCTCTCTCGCTCTCTCTCTCTCTCTCTCTCTCTCTCTCTCTCCTCTGTTTAGACCGTGTCCATCCACCCCCTCGGCTTCATGCATGACTAGCCTGTGAACCAGTGTGGGTGTCAGAGGGTTAGCCATGGCCTGGTACATGGCTTTGTGATGTACTGTGACCCTGTGTGCCTTTTACAATATGTTCAATGAGGCTTAGTGGTAGGATTTACAGCCAAGAGAGAATCCCACCAAAGTGTAGCATTGTTAATGGCATCGCTTTATTCAGACTCATGAGATATTATATAGAAAGACCCAGCATGCTCATTCCAATGAACATATTACACATATTCATGTAATTCCTTGAGTTTGTTGGTGTTTTTTTGGTGCATCTCCCAGGGCTGTCTCCAAAACGTGCGTGTGTCCTGTCTCTGTGCACTGTCCTGTTGGTAGAACATAAGCATTAAGGGGTCAGGTGGCTGAGCGGTTAGGGAATCGGGTTATTAATCAGAAGGTTGCCGGTTCGATTCCAGGCCGTGCGAAAATGACGTTGTGTCCTTGGGCAAGGCATTTCACCCTACTTGCCTCGGGGGGAATGTCCCTGTACTTACTGGAAGTCGCTCTGGATAAGAGTGTCTGCTAAATGACTAAATGCAAATGTGAATTAAGTCGGTATCAATATCACAGAGACAGTCATAGTGGATGCATGTTTTACACCTTGCTCCTCCAGATTTGCGTCTTGTCTCTCTCAAACAAATAAATGCACCTGCCACTAAGCCTCTCTTGTCAAGGTCAACCCCCTCCCAACCCAGGCCCAAACCCTAACCCCAAACCCCTAACCTTTACCCAGCCTGCAGCTCCAGCTCAATGCTGGCCAGCCCACCATCAGAGTACCGTGCACGTTCCCCAGGGGTATTTCTCTTAGTGGGCCACTGCTGAATGGATGCTTTTCTGTTCAGTCAATATTGGACTTGTGTCAGTGTGTTTCACTACCAGGAAGTGCATGAGAGAGGGGCCAGGGGACAGGGAGAGCTATCCGCTCACTCACAGCATGTCTGCTCACACAGGAGGTGGGATGAAGTTGGGATTGAATTAGAGAAGGGAATTTTTTTGTAACTCTCCTACGCTTGTCTACAGCAGAGTACAGGGAGAGAGGGGGGTTTGTAGGTCATACAGTAGATGGGGGGAAAAAGGGGGTTTGTGTCAATACTGAGCGTGTGTTCTCCTTCCCAGCTGGACCGTAGGGGGTGACAAGCGATATTAAATGGTGCAGGAAGTGGACATAGTTGGTCAGAGTGTGTGTGTGTGTACGTGCAAATGTGTGGTTGACTGCGTTGTGTGTGACCCAGTTAGGCTGTGTGTGGCTTGACGGTCACAGTGAAGGGTGCCCGCGAGACAGAAGCACAGCAAAACAGACCAAAGTGATGCTATCAACCCCCAGATCTCCAGTTGCTGTTGCTACGGTGATGCTATCGCTAACATTACGATTAGGAGCAGATACAGCCACTGTTGCAATCGCTAGCCATTACTGCTGACACTCCTAGGCTAGTAAACAGCCGCTTCTGTGGTGATTGAGGGGGAGCAGCTGGACTAGGTCTGCACCTAGCGACCTCTGTGGTCAGGGGGCCATCATATCTCCTCCTCTGGCATAATGAAGGTCCACATCCCTGGACACAGGCCAAACCAAGTCTACTAGCTATGCTGCTACTGAAATGTGTTTATTAGCAACTGATGCTCGTACTACTTACTGGGCCTCATGTGTTAGCAAGTGATGCAAACACTGTTACTGCTCTGATGTAGCACCATCTGTGCATCTTATTTCTTGGCGCTTGTTCTGTGTACCATCAGCGCTACTTTTTCTTCAGTTTACATGCTTTGGAGTGACCAATGCGGTTACTGGCGGCTACTGTTCGCTTGAGCCTTGCTTCTATTGGTCCCTGTGGGCCTCAGGTCTCTCTGTGCAAAGCATGGCAGGTCAGCAAAGTGCTGGAGTAGCAGTTGGCCCGAGAAGAGAGGAGAAGAGAGAAGAAGGGAGGTGAGTGGTGGTGGAGGCAGATCAATGTGGCCTGTATTCATTAACCCTCACTCACGGCTCCCTTCCCTCCACAATCACAACCCCCCCGCCATTTTAGGACTGCAGGAGGTGATTTATTAGCTGTCCTGGCTCAGTCAGCACCATCGATCCACAGGGCCATCAGGGAGTCGATTCTGACTCCCCTGTAGAATCGACTGATTCATTTGTAGCAGACTGACCTGATTCTGAGAAGCTGATTCATCCAGGAAGGCTGCTGAGATATTTACTCACAGTGAATTGATTCTGAATCAAAGTGGAGCTAGCCGGTTCTTGACTCACAGCAATGTATCAAGTGAAGTGCCTGCATCACAGTAGACCGAACTAGCACTGAATCACATGGTCATAGTCTAATGAATGCAAACGGGGATGCATGATAATTTCAACCATCTGTGGGTTTGAATAAATCTGACCATGGCAGATTGTATGTGACCCTATTTCAGATCTAACCACCAGTGTGCCAGGACAATAAATGTCAGCTAATCAGAGTCAGCTTTGAATCAGTCTAGTGTAGTGTGTGGAAGTACTGGTACAGCAGAAGTACATTTGTTTTCCAAATATACAGGTATATGTTGTACGTACATGTATTGTATATATAGATACACCAAGCAGATAATGTGCATTTTGTAAAATAAATGCAATTGTTTGGTTGGTAGGTACAATTTAACAAAAAACATGAAATAAATAGTTTTATTGCGTTACATATGTGTATGGTAGGAAATCATCAAGATGCAATTCAATAAAAAAAATACTCTTTGCCACATGTAAAACAACAGTTTACCTAATGACTGTGTTAAATCCCAATATATCATTTGATGCCAACGTTTTCAAGCCCAAGGCAGCATCAGTTCAATTGGACCTGTGGCTGGTGTTGCACTGACTCCTGGGAAGGCCTGGTGGTTGGGGTTGTGGGGGGGGGGGGGGGGGGGGGGGGTGAGCCGGGGGATAAATCTATAGAGCCACAGTCGCATCCTGTCTCTCTAACAGCCCTCAATATAAACACCGCTACTCAATGCTTTTTATTGACAACACTCAGCGCAGACTCACTAGCAGTGGGGCCGAAGATTCATACACCATCGAGGTCAGATTAGAATCCCATTCTGCTTACTGAGATGGGTTGTGAAAAAAAAAGTACAAAAAAAGGCTTACTAAAACTGTCACTATGTGGCTGTCAAAAAACGAGTCATCTGCTTTGATGAAGAGTGACATGTATTCTAATTGTGGCACACCAGCGGAGGAAGTCCTGGTCAATTTTCTATTGTTAAGCGTCCTTTAATAACCCCATTTGTTATACCGCATATAGTAGATCGCATTAGCATCTCTTCAATTAAAAAAGCCTTGGGCTATATTTAGAACACAAGAGCTGATCTGATACCAGTCATTATGACAGTAAACACCATTCATCAGAGCTCTGTGTTCCTGGACTAAATAAATAAATGACAGCATCCGGAATTAGCCATCAACAGGTTGCTGCCTTTATCTATTTTCGTTCTCACGTCCGGTCGCTCAAACCCGCTTAATTATATTTGTGTTTGCTATTAGTGCTGTGATTGATTTTGTGTGTCTAAAGTGAAACGTGCCAATCTACACTTCCTGTGCGCATGTGTGTGTGTGTGTGTGTGATGAAGGGGGGGGTTCTCATGATAACTCATTGTTTATTGACTAATGACCTTCATCACACACTTTATTGGTGTGTGTGTGTGTATGTGTGTCCGGTGACAAACTCCAATAGCTTTCACTCAGCAGAGTTTCAGGATGACAGTGGTAACTGTACACTTCACCAATCAGCCCCCAACCTAGAAGGAAGGAGGACAGAAGGACAGAAGAAGTGGCCCCCCCCACCCCAAGTGACCCCCCCCACCCCAAGTGACCCCCCCCACCCCAAGTGACCCCAACCTGCCTCTGAAAGAGTGGGAGAGTGTTGACTTTAGCCTCTTATACAGTCAAAAAGCACACTTGATTGTCACACACACCCACGCACGCACACACACACACACACACACACACACACACACACACACACACACAGCCACACAAACACACCAAAGCACCCCGACACAGGCCCACACAAACACACACAGCCAAACACACACGCAACCAAACACGCGTCCAAGTGCACACACCCTGCACTGTGTGGGTGATGTATGAAGCCAGTGTATTAGTAGGGCAACCCCCACTTTCGAAATGCAAATGACCTGCCCCCATGCGGCTCTGTGATTGGCTTGCTTTTATTAATATTCTGGCAGCGTGAGACTTCATTAGTCCGGTGTTACCGTGCCAACAGGGAGCACTAAAAAGAGACTTTGTCAATGTTTGATGTCTCGTAAAGTGATGCTGTGTCTGCGTGCGGGTGCGTGTTGGTGAGAGCTTGTGTGTGGGTGTTTAATACGCACGTGTGCGTGTGCCTATGTAAAGGTGGGCCTAATTGTTTGATGCTCCATGAGGAAGTGTAGATTTGGCCAGCAGGAGTCCCGAGTCCCTCTGAGCGAGACGGAAGCAGCTCTCCACTGGCCGCATTCTCACAAAGGAACTTACTAGGCTTCTGAAGGAGATGCTTGGCACTGCCTGAAAAACCCTGAGAGCCCATAGAAACACTTCCTGGGGATGTCCCCTGGGTTTTCTGCTTGCTTCAGAATTCATCTGACTGGAGCAAGAAAAACCGCCCTGCTAAACCCAGGGACGGCCGAATCAAATACACCCGAGTCCTCCTGCCAGTCAGAACGATGCTGTACGCAGACGGATATGCGACGTGATGTTGAGACCAAACTGTCACACATCTGCCTTTAGCCGCCGTTCCCCTCACCTGTCTCCACTCTGTCACACCATCACCACCATTGCCTCAACAAAGACAGCATATTCTGTGTGTTCCACCCTGTCACAACCTGAACGGAATGTAGCCACGAGACGAGAAGTTTCACCCAGGTGCGTCTGTGTGTGTGTGTTGTGTGTGTGTGTGTGGCTTTGTGACCCTTAGTAATATATTTCCTGTTTGTGGAGAGGCTGGGAATTCCCTCTGGTGCCTTCTGCTTCCGTAGAAGGAAAAGTGTTGGGCAGCATTTTCTAAATTGAAGTCAATATCAATCGGCCATTTATCTACAAGCACCCGGGCAGCTAAAGGCAGCTCTCTCTCTTTCTCCCTCTCTCACACACGCACACACACCCACACACACACCCACACACACACACAGAGTGTTTCTTGTCGTATACGAGGAAAGGAATTGTAAAAAAGCCAACAATCCCAGCTTAACCACTGAAATTAAGAGTCATTTCGTTGAACCTCATTCATGCAAGCTGGGCCTGTTCTATAATGCTGTTCTTATGTTTGTGTTTGGAACGGATTAAAGGATTAGACAGGAAATTGAGCACTCGGCTCGGAGAACCAGAAGACTGCTCACCAGCACACACACTCTCAAAGACCTGCAGTGTGTGTGTGTGTACGCGAGACGTACACACACACACACACACCAATCACACATCTACCTTCCATCTTGACTGTGGAGCATGTGAGGAGCAATGAACTCAGTGTGTTTTATTCAGACGAGTTCCTACATGTCCATAGGATACTTTGAGGATGCAGATAGCCCAAGGTTAGGACAAATTGTGTCCGCGAAAGCATTGAAATCTGGACTTCCGGACACACATCCAGAAAAGCACTTACACGCACGCACAATGAGCAAACACTGCCACAACATACTTTAGGTAGACCGCGACTACGATGCATAGTACTGTCAAGCTGCCATTCATGGCTTTGTGGTTAGTACAATGGCTAGTCATCAAGTTGACAACACACATAAATCTATATCTGCAGGCCTCTCCCTTCCCCCTCTCTCCATCTCTCCCTCCTGCCTGTTCTCCTTCCCTCTCTCTCTCAGTAGGTGGTGCTGGAATGTGTGGGTTGCCATGTGCTTCTGTGCCCAGTCCAAGACTGGCATTGTGCCCGCTCCGTGTCCTGCTAGTAAGCTGGACAGGAGCACATACCCACACTGGTACTGAGTTGAATGCGTGGAAAGCATGTGTGAATGTGTGTTGCGTGCATGCATGTTTACATGTGCATGTCCGCCCCAGGAGTTTTCACCTTTAAGAATGACAGTATCGAACATGTCTAATGTCATGAATGTGTCACTTTAGTATGTATTCAAATTCAGTCGTGCACTGCTGAGTTGAAAGTACATATGTACTTTGACGTGTATCTCTTCCAGGTTACTAAATCTCGGTGTTATGGTGTTTATTCCTTCAGTCCTTCGTGTGAGTGAAGCGCAATATTGCGGTAGTTAGCTGAATCCCAGGTCTCCTGCTCTGTATGTTAAGAGCTGCAGGCGCCAGAGTCGGACTCTGTTGCCCTCCTACCGAGGCTGCCACCAAAAACTGCAATCTGGGCCTCTGATGTACGCATGCATAATTTACAACGCACACCTCATCATGGCTTACTACTGTGTGCCTGTGTGTGTGTGTGTGTGTGTGCTTGTGTGTGTGTGTGTGCGTGTGTGTGCTTTCCCAGAAGGGCAGGACAAACTTCATTATTCCTCTTCCACTTTTCCTTTCCTCCTCTCACTAACGACCTCTCTTTCCAAATGCACGAGCTGAAGAAGCGTCCAGGACTTTTTCAATGTGAGGAAACATCTCATTAGGTTACTTACTGCGTATGACAAATGACCAGAGATCTTCACTGCTCTTATGTTACTGTTGAGTTTTGCAACATTTTGTTGGGTAATGTTCTCTGTGTACAATAGGACCCCATGAATAGAATTATGCATGTTGCTTATTGATCAGACCTGGGATCCTAACCCTGGTCCTTCAAAAGGAGATTACGCGCTTGGGAGGCGGTGTAATTTGATATCCATTGATTGAGTCAAGAGGCAATCTGAAAATGAGGGATTGTAGTTATTGCTATTGATTTCAATAACTAGGCTGTTACAGTCCATTCAATGCAGGTTCAGTCGATAGAAAAAAAAGGGAACAGTTCCTTCTCATGAGTTAGAAAGCCTGACTTAATGCTACGTAATGCTCCAGAAATGAAGGTCTGGCATTCTACAGGGCTGAGGAGTAGAGTTCATTGTATGTTAACAAACAGTAAAGTTCTTTTGAGGCCTAGTCAGAGTCTTAGAGCTGAGCTACGGTGTATCATTTGTCATTAAGAGAATATTTTCATAGACTTTGGTTGTGAGCTCCACAAACTCTTCTCCCAACCAGTAACTGACAATGAGTTTGTCCGTGTAGAGCCAGACCCTTAGTTTATATCGATCTCTATCTAATTAGTTATCCGTGTGTGTTTCTCCTGGGACAGGATTTCCACTAGCTATTGAAGGCATTGGTGCCTAGTTGTCCAGGACTATAGTTGATGAGCATGGAGAACAAAGTCACCAGCGGCTATGTTGCCACTAGCTCTGCTTTTAGGCTAACAACACTAGCAGTAGCAGTGTTAGCTGCAATGCTAGAAGTCTCCTGTGAATGCTACCACTGTAGCTGCTGGTGCTGTTGATGCATTGGGACTATCAGCACGGGCTGATGGTAATGGTGACACTTATGGAAATAATCGTCATGTCATACTTACAGTGTTCTAGAAGTTGACCTAACTGTGTCAGGGAGTTGTCCATGGAAGTCCTGTTTGACAACATGAGCTAGATTGTGTTTGGATTGAAGAGAGCAGAAATCTATACTAACAAGAGCTAGCATAGTTATTCCTGCTCTAAGTGCGAATGAACGCAGGGATAATTTGATGGGAGACTATTCTCTCCCCATCATATTTAAAACGCCATTACACTAACATCCACATTCAATACCCAGAAGGTTCTTTGCTATGAGGGGCCCACGTAAGTCATTCACTCACGCACACACACACACACACACGCACACACACACACACACACATACAGACAGACACAGACACAGAGCTGTTCACTTGTGAAGTGTACAAGTGTACAGGATGAAAAAGTAGTTTTTACTGCCACATTCCCAAGAGCAGTACAAACGTATATCTCAGTGTAATGGCCCTAGCCTATCTGTGTGTTAACAAAGATGTACATACACGAGAATAAGAAACTACAGTTCCCACCCCACAGTTTTTCCTAAGGGGCCCAGGAAGCCCAGTTCTAGAATCTAGCTCCATTCCTTATTCGATGCAGAGAGCCACCGGAAAACAACAGCTGCTTCTAATTGGAAACACACACACACACCCACGCACACACCACGAGCGCAGTCACACACACCTGTCATTGAGGGCCGTTAGCCCCTGCTGGGTTTTTGTGTGGCTTTTAGACTGAGCCTCAGAGCTCCTTGAGAGAGCTGTTAGGATTGGAACTCCCTCCGCCTCTCATGGCCGGCCTCCTGCAGGGTTAGCACCAACACACAAGCAAGCAGCGCACACAAACACACTGAAACACATTGTACGTAAAGAGCAGGTTAACTGCATGTGGGCATGGAATTGTAGGTGTCAGAAGTGAGAGATGTGTGCCCATGTCGGCCGCTTATTGTCTCCATCCCCATGATGTCTCTGCAATCTTTCTTTTTTTTCCTCATGCCAGTAAGTTAGTAGAGTATGGCATATAGTAGTATACAGTGCATCCGGAAAGTATTCACAGCGCTTCACCTTTTTTCACATTATCACGGTATTATGGGGTATTGTGTGTCGAATTTTGAGGGGGAAAAAAAGAATTTATTCCATTTTGGAATAAGGCTGTAACATGACAACGTGTTGAAAAAGTGAAGCTCTGTGAATACTTTCCGGATGCAATGTATGATGAAATACATCAATCTATAACTGGTATGATAAGAATCCTGATATTGGAATGTGTTTGACTCATTCTGTCAGCAGGTGTGGGTGGAAATCATTATGTTACAGCGAGATGTGTTTATGATTGTGTTGTATACATGCACACATATATGGGACACAACTCCCCGTCCTTTACGACATGTGAAATCAAAGACGTGAGTGCAAAACGCACATAGATATGGACCACAGACAAGCAACACACACATACACAGACTCTCTCTCTATCACTCACACACACACACACCGCTGTGGAATGAGTGTTTTGCTTGATTATTGCCATGCTGCTTTTACTGCATCTATACTGCATCTATATTTATTCTTGCTGGTGGGTCTGTGCGCAGGGCTGAGGTGTAGGAGGAGAGACAGGAGGCTTGCTTTAGCCACAGCACTCTAGGCAAGCTACATTCAGTTGCCGAGAGAATGATTAGAAATGGTTTTTATTGACATTGTAAATGTGTTTTACTGAGGCAATATGCTGTCAGGGGAATAAAAGACTGTTTAAAGGCTCTGTGTGTTTGTGTGTGTGCGTGTGTATGTGTGCGTGTGTGTGTGCGCGTGTGAGGTCTACTGTGTTCATTTTGCCTGAAATCCTCTAATTGCCCCCCTGGTGGATTCCATGGAGAATGAAAGACTAGCTACAGTATGGGTCTACGACGGAGAAAAGCCTAATTTATCCCACTTGATCTTCAACTACTTGCTCTCTCTTTCTTCTCTCCTCTCTCTCCGTTCGTCTGCGTTCCCCTTCTTTCTCCCCCCTCTATTTACCCTCGTGGCACTTAAGAGTGTTTAGGAGCAGGGTGACTTAGTCTGGCCTGTTACCTAACATCCCAGCTAATGAGCCTCTTACCCATTTGGAGCTTCTCTCAGTCAGAGAGACGAATGAGAGCAGATCTCTGAGGAACCTGCCAGGTAAGGAGGGAGAGGTTGTGTCTAGGCATGCCTTAGTGCAAAGCACAAGTGGATGCATGTGTTGGATGAAGTGCTGCCGCACCAAACTAATTGGCCCGTCAGACAATCCTCTCATCGAATACAAATTGCACCCAACATCACCATGGTGATGGCTCACTCCGCTTGATTAATGAACATGTTTATACAATTCCATGTAATCTCTTCCCAAGTACTAGTTCCCACACAGATGGACGCAGGCTCACGCACACACACACACAAACACAAACACGATCACACTGTTCTGATCTCTCTCTCTCTCTATGTATCCTAGGTTTATTCTGGGTTTGTGCAGCACTGAGACATTTCCAGCCAGGTTGCCAAACTGTGCGTATGCCAAAAGAAGCATTAGGTGAACCCAGTCTCAACCCAGTCATTCCAAATGGATATTAATAAACCCCACTCTGTCTACTGTCTCTCTGTCTCTCTGTCTCTCTCTCTCTGTCTCTCTTTCTGTCTCCCTTCCTCCCTCTCTTCAGTCCCTCTCTCTCTCTCCCTCTCTCTCTCTCTCGTTCTCTCTCGTTCTCTCTCACTCTCTATTTCTTTCCATCTCTTTCACTCTTCATCTCTCTCTCTCTCTCTCTCTCTCTCTCTCTCTCTCTCTCTCTCTCTCTCTCTCTCTCTCTCTCTCTCTCTCGCCATCTCCCCCTCTTCTCCATCCACCCCTGCTCTCCCTTGTCACTTACTGTCAATAACTCATGAACACACACATGCAAGTGCACGTCATGCACGTACACAAACACACACACACACAAACAGACACGCAGGACACAGGTTTGTTGCAGTGTCAGGCTTTCCAAGGAGTCTGATAGTGATGTAGGAGACTCTGTGGGTTTGGCAAAGCCCTCATTAGAACCCAGTTTACTGGAGGTGTGAGTAACCCCTCTATCAGCTCAGTGGAAACTGCTTACCTCTGCAGGCCGTACACGCACAAACACACACATCCCTGTTCGGCGGGGGAACACACGCTCAAACACACACACACACACACACCCTAGACCGAGTCCTTCAAAAAGGGCCCTGTGATGCCCTCTGCTACAGTAAGCCTGCGCTGCAGCGTGACATTTGGGGGAACGTTGTGTGGAGGAAGTGGATTCCCCTAATGAATGTCATTCAGGCTGGGATGGCCTTTGACAGCAGCTTCCGTCCCCCTGAATGGGCTGCATTATGCTGGGAACCCTAGCAATCATCTTGATGCAAGGGCCCCAAGCTGGGTGAAGACCAAGGGGAACTTCCACCAGCTACACATAGCGAGATCGTCAGCCAATTCGGTCCCGCCGCTTTCAACTGCTATATTAGACTTCTGCCTTCGATATGGGGATTCGATTTTTGCCTTTCTTCATTTGGTTTCAAGCGTTGGTTACTTCAGTCCGTGTCCAAACACAGATGGCACCGCCGTCAAGGGAGACGTTCTTCATCTCATTGGTGAGTGAGTTGATGAGACGTGTTGAGGCAGTTTACAGCACCTCCAGGGAAATGATGTGCTTAGCTTCCCAACACTGCTCTGCTGTTCTCAGACGGGACTGTCAAACGCTGGAGCAATTAACACAATCAACACTCAGGTCCAAGCACTCGGGTCCACTCCAGTCCAGCTGCTAGTCTCCTGCAGGCAGATGTCTGTTACTCTATCCTCAGCAAAGAAGAGGCGAAAAACGGTCAAGGGATGCCTTTCACAATACAGGACGCACTGAGTCTGGATCATTCTATTCAATTCCCTTTATTATTCCTGAGGGAAATGTTTTAATAGTGGAGGTACTAGGTAAATCACCACGAGCTCCAACCGATCGCAGGGCCTGGACGCGAGGAAGAGAAAGCAGCTCTCGCCGTAAAGAGCTCCGTTGGATGTGTGTTCCAAACCCGAGGAACGTCCATTTTAAATACACACAACGTCGAATAGGTTGAACACGGCTCGCGCCACCGAATCCCTTCAAAGATGTTTTCCGATCAACTCCTTCGCCGTGTGCGCTGCCCGGGCACGTACTGTACCTTTCAACAGTAGCGGACGCCGTGCTGCGCGGCGTTAACCCCTTAGCTCCAAATATGCTCATGGGCTGGTGTCCTTCTATCCACCTGTGCACCGGGGCCCAATAGGAGGCCCCAGATGTCCCCCACATCGTCACACAGTGTCACCACCGCAGCCCGGATCTGCTCACCTCGGTCACGTGACATATCACACACACACCACACACATGTATCGAGACTGCTGAAATATGCATGGTCTGATGGAATATTTAACAAGAGGAGGGGAGAACACGGAGAGATGTGGGTTTCAGCCTAGTTTTTCGTACTCGGGCCTGATTACTGCTGATGGCTCGCGATGAGAAGAGGCAGGTAGCGTCGATGACGCGTTCCCCAGGCGATGTATATGAGTGCACGGGGACAGCGGCGAGATGCTCTTATGAGCGAGCACCCATCTGCCTGATCCTCGGTACACCCTGTACTGCGTATCAGGAAGGGGACGCTCTCGGGGCACGTCTGATTGCGGGGAGAGTGGGCGGCTTGCGTGAGCAGGGAGATGAAGTGCAAGTCCTGCGGTTGAGCGTGGAGGCGCCCAGACAGCACGGCCACACGCGCACACCGAGACACACTCGCACTCGCACGGACACGTACACTCGAAGGGCCGTTCGTTTTGGCTAACAGACCTCATTACACGGGTGGGTGGGCCATCGACCCTACGGGGGGAAAGGAATTAAAAGAAGTCGCTCTCCACTTGTCTTTTCTTCTCCTCTTTTCGCTCCTTTCCTTTGTCTTCCCTCTCTCTCTCTCTCTCTCTCTGTGAGTGGCACATGTTGTCCTGTGGTTATGTATCTGTTCTCTGGAGCATGTGAACCAATTTGAACCCCTCTTTAAACACACCACTGATTTCAGCACAAAACAGAATCTCCCAGCAGGTCTTTAAATAAGGCCCCATTTACACTATCTCTATATGTCTTCTAAAGTCACCGTTATAAATGGTAATTGAAGCATTTTTCATAAATTGTGAATGGTTTAACAACGTTTATAATGAAAATACATTTATAAAAGACCAAAGAACAAAATAATTGGTTAGTGTGTGTCAAATAGAGGGTCAATTTTGAACTAAGTAGTGACCAAGCGTTACATAATGCATTTCTAAATGCTTTCAAGATGAGCGTCTTTCATCATGCTGCATGAATTTGTAGTAGTTGCACAATAGTACACAGTAAATCTCCGGAAAGTACCTCACTTTATGCTACAATCACCCTCCATAAAGTCACTCTTCACACATTGCAGACATGTTGAATATATGTGCATTTTGCAGTTTAGCAATAACGTACCTACAATACAGATGCTGTTGTCGTTCTTCAGTGCTGTCGAGGACTGAAGGCCTGTTATGCAACCTGTGGCTGAAGTTAAAGACATTTGCTTTATATCACCACGACAACTCTAATTACCATGACGACCACCAACAGTGTCCCTGTCACTGCTGGGCACTGGTCGCCATGGTCACACAATAACAGTCAAGTGTCCCTGACATTATATTAAGAATATTCAAATACACACACACACACACACACAGAACCACATCAGGTTTAGAAGTTCTTCAAGTCTTCAAATAGACTTTCATGAAACTAAGAGGTACAAGAAGTGGGGACCAAACCATTGTCAGAGTGATGAGAGGTGTGTATTTGTGTTTGGGTGTGTGTCTTGTGTGTATGTGTGAATGTGTGTGTGTGTGTGTGAGTGTAGCCAGCTGCCAAATGAGTCAACAACCCATCCAATTGGTTTCACGACCTCCGTCCTCTATCCTGTCGTCCTTGTTTCCCTCCATCCTTCCCGACTTCCTTTCCTATTCAGATATCTCCGGAAGTGTGAGGTCACTTGTTTGCCCCCCCATCTCCTTTCATCTTTTCTCCCTCTTCTTCTCCATCGCTTCATCCATCTGTAATAGCCCTCCCCCCCCCCCTCCCTCCCCACTAAAGATGTCAGACTGAGGTCTCTCACTGATCAGATGAGACAGCGTGTCAATTCCAATACAGGCCCTGGGCAGTGGGAGGAGAGACTGTGTGTGTGTGTGTGCGAGTGTGTGTGGATGTGTGTGGATGTGTGTGTATAACTGTGTGTGTGTGTGTGTGTGTGTGTGTGTGAGAGAGAGAGAGAGAGAGAGAGAGAGAGAGAGAGAGAGAGAGAGAGAGAGAGAGAGAGAGAGAGAGAGAGAGAGAGAGAGAACAAGCCTCTACCTCTAAATTCAAGGCACGTAACAGACAGAACAGAAGATATAATGAAGGGATGAAAAAAATAGAAAGAAGTGAAATAAAGAGGGAAAATAATAGTGTGGTATGGTGTGGAAGGCCGTCTGAGAGGGGAGGACCGGGGGTGGGATGTATACGGTCAGAGAGGAGTGGGATAAACATCGCTGTGTTCATGTCCATGGGCCTACAGCTGTGAATGACTGAGCACGTGGCTGGAGAGACCACAGACCAACAGCACAGACGTTTGTACAAAACACTTGTTCCATCAAGGAACACTAACTCTGGAAACGATGGGTTTTATGTTATTATGCGTGTATTATCAATGTATATTCTGTAAAGTCTATTGTGTGCACATTATGTTTTATGGTTGCAATTGGAACTGTACTGTAACGCTTTGAGTGCGAGAAATAAATACGTACTATAATTGTTATAACTCTGTCCCTGTGGAACGACGCCGTACTCAACTGTCCTCCCCTCCCGCCGCTCTCTCTGCTCTTCTCTCCTCCTCCCCTCCCCTCCGCTCTCTCTGCTCTTCTCTCCTCCTCCCCCCCTCCACTCTCTCTGCTCTTCTCTCCTCCTCCCCTCCCCTCCACTCTCTCTGCTCTTTCTCTCCTCCTCCCCTCCCCCTCCACATCTCTCTGCTCTTCTCTCCATCCTCCCCTCCCCTCCGCCCTCTCTCTGCTCTCTCTCCTCTTCTCTCCTCCTCCCCTCCCTCCACTCTCTCTGCTCTTCTCTCCTCCTCGCCTCCTTCCTCTGCCTCCTCTCCCTCTCTCCCCTTTCCCTGCTGTGCGCCTCCCTCCTTCTCTCCCTGCTTTACTTCTCCCTTCTCTCCTGTCGCCCCCCCCCCCCCTTCCCCGCATCATCTTGTCCCTCCCCCGGTGCTCTCCTCTCTCTCTCTCTCTCTCTCTCTCTCTCTCTCTCTCTCTCTCTCTCCCTGTCCCCCTCTCTCCTCGCCTCATCTCCTCGTCGCCTGTCCTCTTTCCTCCTCTCCCTCTCTCTCCAGGGGGGGAGGGGGGGGGGGAGTGTGTGTCCTCCTGCATGTGCGTCGAAGCTCAGTCGTTTGTTATGTAAAGTCTCCCCGTTCGTTATGCTGACGGTGCAGTACATCATGTTGCTCGATTTGGTTTCCCCCGTCAGCTTTTAACTCAGTGTTGAGATTTTCCGTCAGTGCTGTCGCTCTGCTTAACATACAGTCCATCAGTTCTCTTACGGGGCAAGCACACACACACACACGTTCACACACACACACGCGCGCTTTGCCTCGGGGCTTTGTCGTGTTGACGCAGACAAAGTCTGATGTCGCAGTCTGAGTCGGAGGCATGAGTTACCGGACGCACGCACACACACACACACACACGCACACACACACACACACACACAACAACCAGATGGATGAAGTAGGGAGGGGGCGACAGGGAGAATGATGCCTGACAGACACAGCTGTGTTCAGCTTACTTCACGCAGGGCGGAGAATCACTGCACCAGCACAGGGGAGTGAAACCCTATGGAAGGGACGGGGTCAAGAAGCCTCCACAGGACCCACCGTCGAGCCAACACACTCCGCTATGGTGACCACGTGTCCGTGGGGTGAGAGGCCTGTAGAGTCCTAGTACACAACTCCTCAGTCATGAGGGAACTAAGAACATATGCCAGCTTCAGTCTGGAGTCATGCTGACTGACAGTGAAAGAAGCCTGACAAGACAGGACGACACATGCCGAGGGATGCACACGCGCACACGCACACACACATATTCATATCCACATACTCTCAGACACACACACATATTCATATCCACATACTCTCAGACACACACACACACACACACACGCATACACATATTCATATCCACATACTCTCAGACACACACACACGCACACGCATACACACATATTCATATCCACATACTCTCAGACACACACACACACGCATACACACATATTCATATCCACATACTCTCAGACACACACACACACGCATACACACATATTCATATCCACATACTCTCAGAACAGCACAATTCAATCCACATACTCTCAGACACACACAGCACACGCATACACACATATTCATATCCACATACTCTCAGACACACACGCATGCACACATATTCATATCCACATACTCTCAGACACACACACACGCACACGCATACACACATATTCATATCCACATACTCTCAGACACACACGCATACACACATATTCATATCCACATACTCTCAGACACACACGCACACGCACACACACATATTCATATCCACATACTCTCAGACACACACACAGACGAACACACGCAGCCCCATGCTCTCACATAAGCATCCCGTGTACTTCGCTATTTCATAAAGAAGAGCAAAACAGCGACTTTGTTTTGGATCATTAGCGGTGTTACCGAGCCGGTGTTTGTGAGACAAAAGAGAACAGGACGCAGGCGAGAACGTGAACAGCAGCAAAACAGGCAACGTGAGAGAGCAAGAAATATGACAGGTTGTGAAAGAGAAGCAGAGACAGTAGACTAAGTGCATTGTGTGGCGGCTCGTGGGCGCATGTGTGTGTATGTATGTGTGTTCATCAAGAAGCAGGCCAAACCGACCTCATGTGATGTTCTGCTGGTGACAAAGCCCTCCCCTCTGAGTCCTGCCATCCCCATTGGCTATTAGAACTCTGAATCTGTCGGCCAAAACAGAGTTACCATCCTGTAGTGCAAATAAGTCCCACTTTATGAATCCAATACGTTTGCTTGAAGCCAACAGGAACATATTATTACTGTAAACAAACTTTCGGGTTTGTGTGTGCTGAGAGTGTGTGCGTTTGCGTGAGTGTGTGTGTGTGTGTGTGTGTGTGTGTGTGTGGGGGGGGGGGGTTGTGTGTGTGTGTCTGCGTGTGGTTGAATGTGCAAGTGTACTGACGAAGGAAAATTGGAAGCCTATAAGCCT